>OY992877.1:203677108-203742108 GCA_963921405.1 Cepaea hortensis
CACATTCCGACTGTATTTTAAAATGGCGAACATGTCTTTTTGTTAACACAATCCATCCATCATGTGCCATGCCGGTAAGCGTGGGCGGTCATGTTTTGCCATCTCACTCGATCACCGGAGTCGTGGATCAGCTCCGTGTTCCTGTCTCGACCATGCCATGCGGCCAAGCCATCCAGGTATTTGCTTCTAGGTCTTCCTCTTGGTCTGTTCCCTTCGATCTTGCCAGTTGTCACCAAGTTCTCCAATCCATTTCTCCTCATAACATGCCCAAAACATTTTAACTGTCTGCATCTAATGTCTCTAATCAGTTTACGATCTTCGTTTGTTTCTTGAAGAACCTGTTCATTTGTCTTTCTGGCTGTCCATGGTATTCTTTGCATTTTCCTCAGAAACCACATTTCTACAGCCATCAGATGTTTTTCATTGTCGAAGCTTCACATCCATATAAAAGTACAGGTTCTATGTAGCACCTCAACACTCTTTTTCTCGTTTCAATTGACATCTTTTTATTGCTCAGTATGTTTTTCATCTTGCTAAAGGCTACCTTAGACATGGCAATTCTTGTTATAATCTCTTCAAGGCATCTCCCATCAGATGTTATTACTGTTCCGAGATAATTGTACCTATTCACTTGTTGAAGAATATTCCCATTTACTTGTATATTACATTGTGGTATTTCGTTCTTCCTAGTGACGACCATAATCTGTGTCTTTTTACAATTTAATTCTAACCCTCGTTGTTCACTGTGTGTAACAACTGCATCTACTAAATTTTGCAGGTCCTGTTCATTGTCTGCAATCAAGACTGTATCGTCTGCATATCTAATGTTATTGATGTATCGTCCCCCAATGTTGATTCCTTCCATATCTTCAATATTTTTGAAAATACTTTCACTGTACAGGGAAAACAGATCTGGAGACATTACACATCCCTGTCTCACACCTCTCTTAATAGGCTGATATTGGCCTACTTCATTATCAACTCTTATGGCAGCTTGTTGTTTCCAATATATGTTTTTTACAAGTCTAAGGTCTTTTCCATCAATTTGTAGATCTTCAAGCATCCTTATCATGCCGACATTTCTCACTTTATCGAAAGCCTTTGTGTAGTCAATAAAGCAAAGGTGTAGATCTTTGTTTACTTCTATAGATCGTTCAATTACTGTTCTCAGTAAATACACAGCATTTACTGTACCCTTTCCTTCTACAAACCCACATTGTTCTTCTCCTATTTCAGGTTGTATTTTCCTCCTAATTCTTTGCATGATAATTCTTAGCAAAATCTTCGTGATGTGACTCATTATACTAATTGTTCTATGTTGATCACATTCCAAGGCTCCTGCTTTCTTTGGGATTGCAATAAATACAGAATTACATAATTCATGAGGTATATTTCCAGTATCATATATTGTATTAAGCAGACTGGTAACTTTATCTATTCCATATTCTTCTAAAGCATTAATCATTTCTGTTGTGACGCTGTCTGAACCAGGGGTCTTGCCAGATTTCATATGGTTAACACAATAAGTTATTGAAAAAAGCCTTAACAATACGAATTAAAACAGCTGTGGAATAAGGGGGATACGTGGGTTGTAAAGTTCGGCTTGAAGTTTGCATTGTTTTGCTTTGTTTTATATTGAACTAGCTGACCCGGCCCGGCTTCGCCCAGTCCTTGGTGGGGAGCATCTCATTTAATTCATATAAGTAGTCATATAAGCTCACGTTCCCGTTACCGACTGTCTGTCTGTCTGTCTGTCTGTCTGTCTGTCTGACCCGGCATCGCCCAGTCCTTGGTGGGGAGCATCTCATTTAATTCATATAAGTAGTCATATAAGTTCCCGTTCCCGTTACCGACTATCTGTCTGTCTGTCTGTCTGTCTGTCTGTCTGTCCGTCCGTCCCTCTCTGTCTGTCTGTCTGCCTGTCTGTCTAATCATTTATTGGTTGCAGTTAGAACAACCTTAGATAAACGAAGACCAACTTACAAAAAGCATTAGAAAGAGCACTTGAAAGATCTTTACATCTTCCCCCAACAATTAACTTGGGTAAATGGAGCGGCGGCAGCAGCATCAGCAGAAGAAGGAAAAGGAGGAGTAGACAACTGCAGCGAAAAGGTGGGTCTGTCTATCTATCTGACCCGGCGTGACTTCGCCCAGCTCCTGGCGGGTAGCGTCTCATTAA
Source organism: Cepaea hortensis (assembly GCA_963921405.1). NCBI lineage: Eukaryota > Metazoa > Mollusca > Gastropoda > Stylommatophora > Helicidae > Cepaea > Cepaea hortensis. The sequence continues at coordinate 203,679,288 of OY992877.1, forward strand.
ATTCATACAATAAAAAAAAGTAACTTAAAAAAATGCCCTTCCACACACCATCCATTATTTTTAATGAAAACGCTTTCTAATCACCTGCATGACTACAGTAACTTCTTAAGCAAAAAAAAGATGAGTTACAATGTTATGCATTGTGCATTATTTTTATGAAAACTTTGAAAATACCTTACAGATTGTATCATTATTTATTATAACTCATATGCCGGTACATAACTATGGACAAAGAGTTTATAAATCTTCGAAAACGATGCCACAATATGACTATAAGTTATACAGAAAAGTTATGCCCCTTGAAATAACTTTTATAGAGTTAGGTCCCCTGAGATATATGAAATTACAATGAAAAATGAAAAATGAAATAATACTGGGTAAGCAGGCGATTTCACACTAAAAAAATATTACAGTTGGCAGCTCTGGAATGAAAGAAAGGCGTGTAGAAAATTTCATCTCAATCGGATGGGCCGTTCGCGAGCGCATAAAGGACAGACGGACAGACAGACAGACAGACAGACAGACAGACGGAGATCCTAATTTATATATAAGACTAGCTGACCCGGCCCGGCATCGCCCAACTCCTGGTGGGGAGAATCTCATTTAATTCATATAAGTAGTCATATAAGTTCCCGTTCCCGACTGTCTGTCTGTCTGTCTGTCTGTCTGTCTGTCTGTCTGTCTGTCTGTCTGTCTGTCTGTCTGTCTGTCTGTCTGTCTGTCTGTCTGTCTGTCTATCTATCTGTCTGTCTGTCTGTCTGTCTGACCCGGCCCAGCCCATGGTGGAGAGCATCTCATTTAAATTATATAAGTAGTCATATAAGATCCCGTTCCCGACTATCTCTCTGACTGTCTGTCTGTCTTGGGTAAATGGAGGAGGGAGGAGGAAGAGGGAGGTGGAGGAGGGAAGAGGAGGGAGGAGGAGGGAGGAGACAGGAGGAGTAGGGAGGAATAGGAGGGAGGAGGAGGGATTAGGAGGAGGAGGGAGGAGTAGTGTGGAGGAAGAGGCGAGGAGGAGGGAGGAGGAAGAGGGAGGAGGAGGGAGAAGGAGGGAGGAGGAGAACGCAGGAGGAGAAGGGAGCAGGAGGAGGAGAGGGAGGAGGAGGGAGGAGGAGGGAGGAGGAGGAGAGATTAGGAGGATTGAGGAGGCGGAGGGAGAAGGAAGAGGGAGGAGGAAGAGGGAGAATGAGGAGGGAGAAGGAGGAGAAGGAGGGGGAGGAGGGGAGGAGGAGGAGGAGGAATGTGAAGGGAGGAGGAGGGAGGAAAGAGGAGGTAGAGGGAGGAGGAGGAGGAGGGAGGCGGAGAGAGGAGGAGGAGGGAGGAAGAGGGAGGAGGAGGAATGTGAAGGGAGGAGGAGGGAGGAGGTAGAGGGAGGAGGAGGGAGGAGGGGAGGTAGAGGGAGGAGGAGGAGGGAGGAGGCGGAGAGGGAGGAGGGGGAGGAGGGAGGAGGAGGAGGAGGAGGAGTGATGAGGAGGAGGGAGGAGGAGAGAGGAGGAGGAGGGAGGAGGTAGAGGGAGGAGGAGGGAGGAGGAGGAGTGAGGAGGAGGAGAAGGAGGAGGAGGAAGGAGGAGGGGGAGGAGGGAGGAGTAGGAGGAGGGAGGAAGAAGGAGGAGGAGGGAGAAGGAGGGATGAGGAGGAGGAGGGAGGAGGAGGAAGAGGGAGGAGGAGGAATGTGAAGGCAGGAGGAGGTAGAGGGAGGAGGAGGAGGGAGGAGGAGAAGGGAGGAGGAGGGATGAGGAGGAGGAAGAGGGAGGGAGGAGGGAGGAGGTAGAGGGAGGAGGAGGAGGAGGAGAGGGAGGGAGGAGGAAGGAGGAGGGGGAGGAGGGAGGAGGAGGGAGGAAGAAGGAGGAGGAGGGAGAAGGAGGGATGAGGAGGAGGAGGAGGAGGTGGAAGAGGGAGGAGGAGGAATGTGAAGGGAGGAGGAGGGATAGGGAGGAGGGGAAGAGGAAGAGGGTAGGAGGAAGAGTGGAGAGGAGGAGGGAGGATGTAGAGGGAGGAGGAGGGAGGAAAAGGGAGGAGGGAGGAGGAGAGAGGAGGAGGAGGGAGGAGGTAGGAGGAGGAGGAAGAGGGAGGAGGAGGGAGGAGAAGGAAGGAGGAGGAAGAAGGAGGAGGAAGAGGGAGGAGGAGGATGGAGGAGGGAGAGGGAGGAAGAGGGAGGAGGAGGAAGGAGGAAGAGGGAGGAGGAGGGAGAGGGAGGAGGGAAAGAGGAAGAGGGTAGGAGGAGGAGGAGGGGAGAGGAGGAGAAGGAGGGAGGAGGAGAAGGAGGAGGAGGGAGGAGGAGGGGGAGGAGGGAGGAGGCAGAGGAGAAGAAGGAAGGAGGAGGAGGAAGGAGGGAGAGGAAGGAGGGAGAATGAGGAGGGGAGGAAGGAAAGGGAGGTGGAAGAGGAGGAGGAGGGAGGAGGAAAGAGGTAGGGGGAGGAGGAGGTAGAGGGAGGAGGAAGGAAAGGGAGGAGGAAGAGGAGGAGAAGGGAGGAGGAGGGTGGAGGGAGAAGGAGGAGGTAGAGGGAGGAGGAGGGAGGAGGTAGAGGAGGAGGAAGAGGGAAGAGGGAGAAGAAGGGAGAAGGAGGAGTGAGGATGATGAGGGAGAAGGAGGCAGGAGGAGGAGGAGGGAGGCAGGAGGAGGAGGAGGGATAAGGAGGGGGAGGGAGGAGAAGGGAAGATGAGGGAGGAGGGGGAGGAGGCGGAGGGAGTAGGAGGGAGGAGGATGGATGAGGAGGGGAGAGTAAGAGGGAGAAGAAAGAGGGAGAAGGAGGAGGGAGTCGGGAGAGGGATGAGAGGGAGGAAGAAGAGGAGGAGGGTGGAGGGAGGAGGTAGAGGGAGGAGGAGGGAGGAGAAGAGAGGAGGAGAGAGTTCGCCATTCCGAATTCATACTCGTCTAGTTCTTCCCTTCTACACGACTGTAGATAACTTCCTTACACATAAAAAGATGAATTGTTATTGATATTGCCGTGGCATGGAGGAATATCAGCAGCAGAGTTGATCCAAAAAACCAAAGACTGAGATCTACGGAGAGCCATGAACGCCTACGCCAGCCGGCACGGCACTTGAAGATGATGATTGCCGTGTGACGATTCTGTGTAGTCACGTCATTTTCTTCCCTTTCCCTAGCGTTTTGGTTCGGGGATTCTTTCATCATCATCATCATATATTTACGTACGTATTTTGGGAGGGGAGGAGGGAGGAGGAGGAAGAAGAAAAAAAAACTATGACAGTTGACAGCTCTGGAATGAAAGGAAGGTGTGTAGAAAATTTCATCTCAATCGGATGGGCCGTTCGCGAACAAATAAAGGACATACATATTTACATATTTACATACATACACTTTGTTTTATAGATATAGACTAGCTGACCCTGCCCGGCTTCGCCCAGACCCTGGTGGGGAGCATCTCATTTAATTCATATAAGTAGTCATATAAGTTCTCGTTCCCGTTACCGACTGACTGTCTGTCTGTCTGTCTGTCTGTCTGTCTGTCTGTCTGTCTGTCTGACCCGGCCCGGCATTGTCCAGCTCCTGGTGTGGAGCATCTCATTTAATTCATATAAGTAGTCATATAAGTTCCCGTTCCCGACTGTCTATCTGTCTGTCTATTTGTCTGTCTGTCTGTCTGCCTGACCCTGCCCGGCTTCGCCCAGTCCCTGGTGGGAAGCATCTCATTTAATTCATATAAGTAGTCATATAAGTTCCCGTTCCCGTTACCGACTATCTGTCTGTCTGTCTGTCTGTCTGTCTGTCTGACCCGGCCCGACATCGCCCAGCTCCTGGTGTGAAGCATCTCATTTAATTTATATAAGTAGTCATATAAGTTCCTGTTCCCGACTGTCTATCTGTCTGTCTGTCTGTCTATCTGTCTGCCTGACCCTGTCCGGCTTCATTAAATTCATACAAAAAAAAAAAATGTAACTTAAAAGAACGTTCTACCACACACCATCCATTATTTTTAATGAAAACTCTTTCTAATCACCTGCATGACTACAGTAACTTCTTAAGCAAAAAAAGATGAGTTACAATGTTATGCATTGTGCATCATTTTTATGAAAACTTTGAAAATGCCTTACAGATTGTATCATTATTTATTATAACTCATATGCCGGTACATAACTATGGACAAAGAGTTTATAAATCTTTGAAAACGATGCCACAATATGACTATAAGTTATACAGAAAAGTTATGCCCCTTGAAATAACTTTTACAGAGTTAGGTCCCCTGAGATATATGAAATTATGATGAAAAATGAAAAATGAAATAATACTGAGTAAGCAGGCGATTTCACACTAACAAAATATCACAGTTGACAGCTCTGGAATGAAAGGAAGGCGTGTAGAAAATTTCATCTCAATCGGATGGGCCGTTCGCGAACGAATAAAGGACATACATAGATACAGAGATACATAAATACGGACGCACATCCTAATTTATATATAAGATGACTTATGCACTTGCACCTGACGAAATATGTCAGGCAGTGAATTGTGCAATCTATTGTTGGTGCCTTCATTTTTAAAATCCATAAAAGGGAAAGGGTTCTTTTGAAATGCTGTTCTATGTATTGTCTCTACATGTTGTGCTTCGTTATGTCACTTATGTGTATTCTCTCTCTCTCTCTCTCTCTCTCTCTCTCTCTCTCTCTCTCTCTCTCTCGCGCGCGAGAGAGAGAGAGAGAGAGAGAGCTCTCTCGCTCTCTGCCGCAATCCTTCTCACTCACATCGTTTCTTTTTAATTAACTATCCTCATGTCAAAGTTTGGAGAGAACAATAATGGAGGGGTATATGCCAGGGAAGAGAGGAAGAGGAAGGCCAAAGAGAAGATGGGTGCAGGATGTGGCGGATGATCTCCAGATGGGTGTATCGGACGCGGGACATCTTGCTTATGATCGAGAGGTTTTCCGGAAGGTTGTTATGGGAACGAGGTTCTGCAAAGGACATGCTACTGAATGAATGAATGAATCCTCATGTCAGGCTGCAGCAACCTGTCATACTCCTAATTGGCGTGTGTTATTTGTCTTTTGTATATCTCCGCAACACCGAATACTATCGTGGTTGACGTGAGCGCACGAGAATTGGAAGCGGTTCGAGCCGCTCCAGTGACTTAAGAGAGTATGGAGCCGGCCGCTCAGAAAGTCGTGGCGTGCTGATGAGCGTAATCTAGCCTAGGAATCAACATACAGCTGAAAGATGCTGATGTTGACCGCAATATCCCGAAACAGGATGGAAACACGGAAAAAAAATATCCGACTATATCCTCAAAGCCGGGCTCCCTGGCCTAGGTGTTTAACGTCTTTCTCCGTAATCCCGTATACTCTCTTGAGTAACGTGGCGTGCGCGAGAATCTGTAGCGGTTCTCACCGCGTCGGTAACTTACGAGGCATGTGAGCCGGTCGCCCAGAAAGCAATGGCAAACAATCTTGCCAAGAAATCAACAATCAGCTGAAAGATGTTGATGTTGACAGCGATATTCTGTAAAGGATATGCGAACAACCACAAAAAATATTCTCAAAGCCTTCTGGATTAGTGCTCTTGAAGCTATTTTTCTTTTTTATATAACATTAATTTTCTGTCTTCTCCTCGCCTCTCACCTCTCTCCATGTGTCTCTGTCTCCCAAGTTTTCTTTTTATTAAGTGCCCTTATATCAGGCTCCGGGAAACTAACTCTCTCTCTCTGTATCTCTCTCTGTCTCTCTCTGTCTCTCTCTCTCTCTCTGTCTCTCTCTCTCTCTCTCTCTCTCTCTGTCTGTCTCTCTCTCTCCCTCTCATGTTACCGTGCTGCACTACTTTAGTTTGAAGGATTAATGGTTTTGCTTTGTTTTATATTGTGTGAATTATGCAGTACGCCCGAGACGAGAAGCGGCAAAATATGCGGGGCAATCAATTGTGAAATTTATTGATTATTGCCAGGGTCCTAGTGGGGTGTGTGGTTGATTGGTGATAATCATCCTAATGTATTAGGTCGTATTACTTATGTTAAAGTTATGTAATACACGCTACACTGGCTCGCTCTTGTAGAACCAATGGCAGAACGTATACGAAATGATTCAAGGTAGTTGCCGTAGAGTTTATTGCCACAGGATACAGAGCTTTGTACACTCAAACAGCAGGCAGAAGTTCATAAGACTTGTCATCGGGTAGAATCATCTTATACCATGGGACGCAGAGGTGTTTCCAAGGCACCAGGGCCGGGTTATATACTGGCCAAGACCTATTGACGCGTCCTCGTCGAGCGTCCTGGGCAACAGGTCCCTTCGGGGTCCTGGCTAAAGTCAGTAGGATCGCCGATTCCTCCGAAGTCGGAGAGTGTCTGCATGTACGGCAAGGAACCACCAGTCTGCACACCAATAAACCAGACATGGGACAACGGATACTCACGCAAACCTCAGGTCCTGTATGACATCACACTGATGCTGGACAACAGGATGCCTTCATCCGACATACAGGACTTCGCGTTGGAGCTCAAGCCAACGAACACAAGCAAGCAAGCAAGCATCTTACACCATCACAGCAAGCCCAAACAAGGTGTACCTTCTAACACCACGATCAGTCCATCTGCAACATACTGTCGCCTAATATCACTTCTTGATAGAGCTCCGACTTTCATTGTTGTTCTTGATAGTTCTCACAGTGTATACTTCTTCACAACACAGTGCTTTTACTTGGAAAAACATCCTTGACAATTCCCACTCGCTCATCAAGGACTGATTGTACTGTATTTGTAAGTTGACTTTCCTCTCACTCCTTGCTCTCGACAATGTCCCGAATGCAGTATTTACAACATTAGGTGATGTTGATACCAGATGTTGAATGCGTTAATTGATGAAATTATGTTTACTTATAAAGAAAAAGATGTGATTGGTTATAATGTTTTAGGTCGTTTTACTAATGGAACATACACGCTACACTAGCTCGCTCTTGTGATACCAGATGAAGGCGTTAACTGATGAAATTATGTGTATTTGTAAAGAGAAAGATGTGATTGGTTATAATGTGTTAGGTCGTATTACTAATGTAACTAACATACAGGCTACACTAGCTGGCCCTTGTAGGTGATGCTGATACCTAATGTCGAAGGCATTAACTGATGAAAGCATAACGAATGTCTACTTCACTCAACTTGTATAACATACAGGTCTGTAGTGGTGACAAATAGCTGGCTCTAAGCTCTAATGTGTCGCCCAAAACCTAAGCTGCCTGTGTGGATTTACTATCAATCAGGTTTTCGCTCACGAACTCTGATTCAGTTATAGTTTATCCCATAATATCAGTACACCAGTTATTGCTAATTTGTATGACCAGTTTTAGCCGCCTGACTATTTGTTTACTTCTAACCAGTGAATAATTCGATATCTCTTTCATTCCGTGCCTTGCCGACTGGCGTAAGCGATCATGCCCCTGAACAAATTGCGATCCCCGACGGCATAAATCAATTCGTGTGTTGACTCCCTTCTGTGCCATGACACAAGATTGTCAAGAATCTTCTCACGCTGTCTTCCTCTATCTCTCTTTCCGCAAATCTTTCCGCTTGTCACAACATACTCCAGTCTTTGTCTTATCATAACGTTCAAGGACTTATTGCACAAAATGTTTTTCATTTGACTGAATGCAGTTTTTGCTTGTTCTATTCTATTCTTTGTTCTGCAAAGGACATGCTACTGAATGAATGAATGAATGAATGAATGAATTCTATTCTTTATTTCAATATGAATAATGCATCTTCCATCTGATGTTATCCATGTGCCTATATATCTGAATTTCTGGACTTGCCCCAAAATAATGTCATGTACTTTAATTGCACATTTAGGCACACTCTGTTTCGTTGATATCACCATGATTTTGTTTTTCTATATTCAAGCTTAGGGTAATTTTTTTTTTCATTTTCTAAATCACTGTATCTATCATTTCCTATAGCTCCTTCTAGCTTGTTGCTACCAAGATGGTGTCATCAGCACAGCATAAGTTATTTATGTTATGTCCACCAGCTAGGAGCACCGACATATTTTCTGTAAATCTCATACGTTCACTTTACAATGAGAACAAATCAGGAGACACTATTCAACCTTGTCTGGCGCAGTTCTTTATACCTCAAATGTTACTACAAGGTTGTTGATTCTTATGACTGCTGTTTGCTGTCAATATATGTTCTTTATTATTCGATGATCTTTGCCATGAATGTTCATTTGCTTTAGTAACATTATTATTTTCTAATGTTTCGCATTGTCAAATGCTTCTGTGTAGTCAATGAAATATAAGTACAGATCTGTGTTTACTTCTATAGCTCTTTCTAATAGTGTCCATCTAACTCTTCTTCTTCTGCGTTCATCAGGAGTGTGTTTTTTTTTTTTCCAGACGTAATTGCGGTGTTTCTTTATGCGCCCTTGGGCAGACACCTTTAGGCCATCACACCCGACTTTAGAGGGCGTTGTTTATCGGGTTTGCCTTCGCGGGAGACTCTCACTGTTGTGGTGCCGTCCACATCCCAGCTGGTCAAGTTAGAATGGTCGAAGACTTCACGATCAGCCCTTAAGGGAAGGTAGGGGCATTTACCGCCATCCAAGGAGTCTTCCATAATTGCAGAGCCGATATATAGCGCTCTGGTGCTGGACTCACCCACGGAATCGCTACGTCCTGCACATGGCTGCTTTAATTTCTCACTTCCATGTATTGGGCATTTCGTTCGCCACGGGCTTACTCATTCTAATTACGGGGCCTCGGCATAGTCCCGTATTGTTATTTTTCGTCACTATCTCCCCGTGCTGGGAGTGGGTAAGTTGCGCGCCTACTGCCTTCCTTGGATGTGGTAGCCGTTTCTCATGCTCCCTCTCTAGAATCGAACCCTGATTTCCCGTTACAAACATGTTTGGCATATCACGTACCATCGACATTTGATAGGGCAGACATTTGAAAGATGTGTCGCAGACGATCAGCACAAGTTATTCAGTCAACGTTCGGAATGCCGTGCCCCGCAAAGGGCAACGACGATTGGTTTTGAACTAATATTTAAAAAGCTTTCTTTCCGCGAGGGTCGGAGCTTGGTAAGCATGTATTAGCTCTAGATTTGCCAGTTATCCAAGTAGGATCGTGCCATCTAAGGAACATCGACTGATTTAATGAGCCATTCGTGGTTTCACCGTGAGACAGTGTGAACTTAGACATGCATGGCTTAATCTTTGAGACAAACATATGACTACTGGCAGGATCAACCAGATATCTATCGACAATCAGACTATTCACGCACACGCAAGCCAAGAGTAGCAATCGCTCAGTGCACTCCCTTGGTACCCGGTGATACATGTAAAACCACTGGACGCCTTCCGACGAGCTTCCAAGCCATGCCAGGCAGGACTGACCGACAAAGCAATGCCAGCTTTCTGACTGCAGGCCCACTACTCATCGAGAGTGGGCGCTTATTGAGACTGTCGAACAGTCGTACAAATTTCCTCTTCCGCGCGCTCATCAAACCACGACTCTGGCTTCACGATGCGATTACATTCTCGAAACGCCTGCCTCGCTAACATGCGTCGGCTGGGAAGATTCCTTTTTGGTGCACCTCACACAGCTATCCGAGGCAACAAAAGCTTGACGTGGGACTGATCTTGTGAACCAGACCAGCCCTATGATCTAACATCTTGATTCTGACAATTTTGTCGTTATAAAACAGAATTAAAATAGTATGCGATGTAATTAATGAGAGCAAACAATCTTAAAATAAAAGACCATAAGAAAAACTGGAGACAATTTTAAAGGCAATCTTAGAAATACCACATGAAGGAAAGGAGATAATCTGAGATACTACACACAAAACAAAGAAGACAATCATAGGAAATAGAATATTATATAGGAAAGAAAGAGGACAAATCTCAATCTGAGACAATATTGTATAAAATGAATATGAAGAAATCACACACAAGAGAAAAACTTACTGAAACAAAATGACAAGAAAATAGCACAAATCCACACAAAAATCAGAAGACTATCTGCACACAAGTTTTATTTTTTTTGTTCCCAAAGGTGCACACAACAAAAGCTGTAAAATAAAACGTACAAAAAACAATGTGAAAAAACACACATTTTTGATCTAATAAAAAATAAATAGAAATAAATCTCTGATTTATACATAAATAAACAAAGGAACTCAATATGCATATATGCAAATGAGACATACAAACAGCAGAATTATTCCTGAAAATGAGACTCATTAAACTTTAATGTTTACAACAAAACTGATTTAAACAGCAGAACGATTGCTGAAAATGAGACTCTTTAAGCTTTGCATATTTACAACTAAAATGTGACATAAACGGCAGAATTACAGCTCAAAAATTAGACTCAGTAAGACTGTTTATATCACAGCTTACAACAAGGCAGTGATATAAACAGCACAATTACAGCTGAACAATTAGAGACTTAGTAAGCTCTGCATGTTTACAACAAAGCTGTGATATAAACAGCAGAATTCTTGCTGAAAATGAGGGCCTCATTAAGCTTTGCATGTTTACAACAAAACTGATGTTTCAATTCCTAAAGGGCGGGAGGTGAGTATTTGAAGCCGATATAATCTAGACAAGAACTCAGACCTAATCCGAGACTGGTGATTGTGTGAGATAGCCAACTATGACTGCCCATACCTATCAGCGTGGCACATGATGATGCTGACCTTAAATGCAATTACTGAACTGTTTATTTCATTTTACTGTGATTTAGAAAAGGTAAAGGAAGCCCCACTGAAGATACCGACATTAGGGTGTGGTGTTCTGGCCTTCACATATTCTAGGGCGTGACATAATGTGGTAGGCTGACCAGTTTCTTTCCTCCCCCAGACAATTCTGATAATTGTCTGGTACCCATTGTTACAAGGCTGGATCCACCCCAGAGCCGTATTGGTCAGAAAAATAGTTCTGCCTCTGCTAGGGAGTGAACCCAGACCACTGTCTTGGCAGGCGTGTACATTAACCACTAAGCCTGGATATACATATGAAATATGCCCTTTATTACCACTTACAGTGTCATAGTTTTGAAATGCCTGGTTATACATATGAAATATGCCCTTTATTACCACTTACAGTGTCATAGTTTTGAAATGCCTGGTTATACATATGAAATATGCCCTTTATTACCACTTACAGTGTCATAGTTTTGAAATGCCTGGTTATACATATGAAATATGCCCTTTATTACCACTTACAGTGTCATAGTTTTGAAATGCCTGGTTATACATATGAAATATGTCCGTTATTACCACTTATAGTGTCATAGTTTTGAAATGCCTGGTTATACATATGAAATATGCCCTTTATTACCACTTACAGTGTCATAGTTTTGAAAAATTATGAAAATTATTAACCCATAATATTTAGCAGTAACTTAACACCAGAAAGATCAGTCTTGAAGCAAACCTACTATGTCATATAAGAGTTAATACAGAACAAGCTACATAAAGTGTACAGCATTAGAGATAAAACTACTTAAATCCCTTTAGAGATTCGTCAAGGAAAGCCACAAAAAAAACATAAGAAATAAGAGAAAATATTATTCACAAAAAGCAATCGTTTACACTTATTTTCTGCTAACTTGCAATTATGTTTGTTGGGATGCTTTCTCACTGACCGATTCTGTACACTTAATTTCTTGTCAGAATCTTTGGATATGTTGATTCTATTCTGGTTTTACCTCTCTGTAGAGTTCAGTATTTCCGAATTGATAAGATTGTTCACTCTTAAACTTCGTGTGCTGATGCTGAGGTAGTGGGTTCAACCCCTATACCGGTTATTTGGACAAAAATGTTGACTTCTGCTCTGACTTGGGGATGTAAATTACAAGTAATCAGAACCCGGGAAGGTTAACCCGGTCAACAAATGCCCGCAGAAGTCGAATGTGTCAGCCGAAAGGCATAAGTATCGCAGCTCTGCTGTAAACAGGCACAATGCAATTATGTCCGGAAAAAACAACTCCGGATGAGCGCAGCAGCAGCAGAAGAAGAAGTCTCCCAGAAGTCGGAGTGGGTTCACCTGATGGTGTGGGACACTGGTAGTAGGGAAAGCTAATCCACACGCAAAAATCAGTGCAGTACAGTATAAGCAGCAGCACATACTTGAGTTCAAAGGACATGTAACGAACTTTTACATCATGAAATACAAAGACAATAACCAAATGTATTTTTTTATGTCATTTGGTTTTTCAGGTCTCTAAATGCTCGAGACTCTTTGAATAATCTTGGCATGCCACAATGGTATGCCACTGCAAACTGCTGACATAGTCACAATTATGGAGTTTGGTTTATTAATTCAACTCCAAACATAAACCGATAAAGAAAATTAAGGCAGCTGATGTTGAACAAAATACTCAAGAAACTTCAGCTGAAAAATGTCATATTAAAGTACTATTAAAACATAGTAACATGAAAAAAAAAGTTCCTTTTCTTACAATATCAAATGATTACATTTTACTCAGCATGCTGTTTTGAAGATTCATATTGTTTCAATTAAGATTTTTATTGTGCAAGTAGGATCAGCTTTATATTGTGTCAATTAAGATTGTTATTGTGCAAGTAGGATCAGCTTTATATTGTGTCAATTAAGATTGTTATTGTGCAAGTAGGATCAGCTTTATATTGTGTCAATTAAGATTGTTATTGTGCAAGTAGGATCAGCTTTATATTGTGTCAATTAAGATTGTTATTGTGCAAGTAGGATCAGCTTTATATTGTGTCAATTAAGATTTTTATTGTGCAAGTAGGATCAGTTTTATATTGTTTCAATTAAGATTGTTATTGTGCAAGTAGGATCAGTTTTACTGTATTCCCAAACTGGCAAGGAGAAAACAGGGTCAGTTGTTTATATGGTGGATGTATGTGGTGTTGCGAGACTGCAATGTCACATATGTAAACTAAACAAAAATAAAATGAAGCATTGGTGGTGGTGTGTGTGTGTGTGTGTGTGTGGTGTGTATGTATGTGTGCATATGTGCGCGCGCGCGTGTGTGCATGCACGCGCGCTGTTGCTACAAGATTCTGCAGGAATGTTTGAGGAACAAATGTATTCATTGCTGTGTCTAAAGGTTTGTAATACAAACTGCAAAACACTAGTAATCTCTTTTTGCATGCATACATATATAAGTGAGAGATGGAAAGAGAAATAGAGAGGGTGAGGAGGTTGGGAGGAAGGGAAAGAGAAATACAGAGACTGAGAAAGAGAGTCATCTAAAAGGTTTATGCCTTAAGACTGGTATACTAAATAATATACTGTGAATTGAGGAAGTTAAAATTTTTTTTCTATAATCGATGCAATATAAAATAGTAATAGACAACGAATAACTAATGTCATATAGAATTAATGGGATTTTAGAATGTAGCATGCTAGAACACTTGTTGTGAAGAAAGCTGTAATATGTCTCCAACACCTTCTGTGCTGAGTCTTGACAGTGCACTCTTGTAGGCTTCTTTCAGGCCACCTGTTGATGTTGTCCACCCACATGTAACACTGTCTTCATCATACACACTACCCTGCTCTATTTATCTTCAGCATAACCTTCAACAAGGATAACGTTTTTTATGTTATCAAAGTATTTTAAATGTGTGACCTTGATCTCATTCAGTTGTTCAAAACAATGTATTCACTTAGTGAATTTAAACACAAAGCCACAAAAGATACGTTGCATGATTTATTGCCTGGCATATATTGCTGCATCTCGTCAAGTGCATACTGCAGAGTTATATATTATATGAAGTGAATAAATGAATAACACTTTAGCTGAAACAATTAAAACAATATCTGTGATTATGCATTTTAATTGTTTCAGCCAAAGTACTGTTAATGTATTCACTGCACTGGATATATAACTCTGCAGTATGCACCTGACGAGATGAGTTATATGCCAGGCAATAAATTGTGCAACGTGTTTGCGGCTTCTATGTTTACATTCTTTCAGTAGTATTTTCTTCAATCCTGGATTTTGTAATACTTCTAGTTTTGTCTTCACTTTTATCATATACTTGAGTATTACGAGGTGCAAAAATATCATCCCCATCTGAACACTACATAATTTTAAAACAGAAAACGTAGAATTAAAAGAAAAATGTAATCAATAACAATACAGAATACTTAATACTATCACACACGAAATGTGTTTAATAACAAAATAAAATGGAATTCCCACTCATAGAATACAATGAAATACCAAATGTAATAATAAACAAATTAATCAGGAATTTCAATTCAGAAAATATGGAATTCAAAATGTAGTCTGCAACAAAATACCAAGGAATTCCAACTCAGATATTAGTAGAGCATTCTGGAAAATACAAACGCACTCAATAAAATCACAATGGACTTCTAGCCGAAAGCATGCTAAAGCTACAGGAAGTACCAAGCCATCAGTCTTAACTGCTAGACAGCAATAATTCGGGGCTGCTAATGATAAGCCAGTTATAAGGACTAGTAAATGATCGTAAACACTTTTTGTTTTTCAACAGGTTATCCTGTGAAAATATTTTCCTTATAATGAGGTATTACTTCAACATACATACTCATCGTCCATTGGTTTTGTGCAGACCCCCCCCCCCCCCCCCCCCCCCCGCAATAAGTATAGGGTGTATTTTTACATACTGTGCAGTGTTTGAAAATATTGCCCTTCTGAGTTCATGCAACATAGTAGGTAAATACAAAACTTACTCTGGCAATATTTTCAAACACTGCACAGTAATTGCAACATGTGTGTTTTAACGCCAAGGCAGGGCAGATGTACGAGTTAAGAATCTAACAGAACAATCGAGGTTACAGGGGTCAGATAAGAGGTATGCGGATGTTGGGTCAGAGAGATGGAGTAAGGAATCCCAAGACAATGTTTGAGCCCCAAACACAATGAATTGTTTTATCATGGAGATTTCAGTCTCACCAGGGGGCCAGAAAGGAACATGCTGGAGAGAGAATAGACAAAAGGAATACCCCAGAAATGTAATGTTGGGGGGAGTTGAAATTGGGTTCAAGGGTGAAATAGTTATTCATGGGGGGTCCCTAAGAGACTGAATATAGAATGAAGGAAACGATGGGTCGAGGCATTCAGCGGCAGTCATTCTGGGGCTAAGTGAGGGAGACTTAGCCAGGCAGTTGAGTTTGTGGGCTACGTCAAGAAAACTAGCCAGTTACTCGGTGTTTGGACTAAGGAGGGAAACTTGGCCAGGCATTCAGTTGAGTGCAGACATGGGAAAAGAGTCCGGTGCGACTAGTTATGTCACAAGGCCGATTGAAGGCAGTATTGTGTATTTATCTGTTCTAATATGGTTCCTGAGGATAGTGCATGTTTTCATCATGTCTCTTCACAATCAATAAAGTTGTGTGCACGAAACCGGCATTACCCAGTGACTTCTAGCTGTTGATCAAAGTACTGATCTGTGTTGTGATACCTGTGACTGAACCATCCTGCACTACTCAGTGATATCAGAAGACTATAGGGACTACAGACAACAGCCAGTATCTGCCTGTTGCAGGGGATTGTGACAGTCATTAAAAATATACCCTGTATTTGGTCAGCATGGCTGAATGGATAATAGCACTTATTCTTAAACATCCTGTGTGCTGATGCTAAGGTAACGGGTACAACCACTACACCAGTCAGTTGGACTGACTGGGAAGATCTAAAAATAGAAGACACATTCAATCAATATTTTTCACACACACACAAAAAAGAATTCTTAGCTGAAAGCAGAAATACCACAATCCCCAAATAAGTAATTCATGCATCGCATCAAAAATCAAAGTAAGCTAAAATCGTAAGTTTGGGAAATGAAAACAAGACAGGAGGAAAGTAAATACACACATGCGTGCATTATACATTCAATAAATTTGTTACTATTTTTGGTTTCTAATTGACCGATCCTATATTTAGAAGGCTGTTGGGACACAACAAGAATTTGTATTCGTGCATATGTCCAGAGGTAGGGTGGTGGGGTGTGTATGTGTGCACGCGTATGTGTATATACGGCTCAGTATAGGCTACAAGTATGTGGCCATGCAGCCGCCCATATAAACATAATATAAGCAAATAAACATTCCCTGCCTTTCTACCTGTCTTGCTTTGTTTCCTGGACTTCTGGTATTATTTTATTTTGATGTGATTTTCAAATAACATATTTGGGGATTGTGATATTTCGATGTTAGCCAAGTATTCTTGTTTTCCTCTGTTTCTTCATTGAAAAAAAAAAAGACTGTCAAAACTTACGCTTTTACCTTATTTATCTTCTTTCTGCTGTTGAAGAAGAGAAGGTCTGCCTCTTACCTGTTAAAAGCTACAATTAAAAAGCTGCCCACCAAACAAAGAAAAAACCATCAACAGGCAATAACAAACCCACAAGTGAAAGCCTGAATTTATTAATAAACACACTGACGCACAAACAAATCTGAGAACAATCACAACTGACAATCACAAATGACTTGAGGACATATTCTAAAGAAAACGGAAAGACCACTGAAAACTGAGCTTATGTGACATATGGCTTAACAAGACAGGTTTTCAGATTTCAAAGAAGAAATTCTAGATATGCCTTGAGAAATTAAGCATGATTATTGTTTTACATTCTAAATAAAGATCAGAATTTGAATAGAAGGTCAGCACACATAAAAGCACAAACAAGATACCAGCACAGATTTATAAGTAAAATATATATTGATTTTAAAATTGTGGAAATTGTTATGTGACAAGTATCAATGTTCAACAAACAAAAACAACAAAACACACCAAATGCATCTGTTATACAACTTGAATTTAATCATTAATGGAGGGGAAAGCAAAGACACTGATATGTTAATATAAAAAAATCTTACAAAACAGGAAGATAAAACAGTCACAAAAATAAATGCTGATGTCATTTACAAAAGCTGTATGTGTGCGATATGGTAAATGATTAGTACTATCATACACACCAGGGAAATATTACCACTGCTCCCATATGAACCTAATGCTATTGGTCAACCCACTGTTGACAATGCTCTAATATGAACCTAATGCTACTGATCAACCTACTGTTGACAATGCTCTAATATGAACCTAATGCTACTGGCCAACCTACTGTTGACAATGCTCTAATATGAACCTAATGCTATTGGTCAACCCACTGTTGACAATGCTCTAATATGAACCTAATGTTATTGGTCAACCTACTGTTGACAATGCTCTAATATGAACCTAATGCTACTGATCAACCTACTGTTGACAATGCTCTAATATGAACCTAATGCTACTGATCAACCTACTGTTGACAATGCTCTAATATGAACCTAATGCTATTGGGCAACCTACTGTTGACAATGCTCTAATATGAACCTAATGCTACTGGCCAACCCACTGTTGACATTGCTCTAATATGAACCTAATGCTATTGGGTAACCTACTGTTGACAATACTCTAATATGAACCTAATGCTACTGGCCAACCTACTGTTGACATAACTCTAATATGAACCTAATGCTACTGGCCAACCTATTGTTGACAATGCTCTAATATGAACCTAATGCTATTGGGCAACCCACTGTTCACAATGCTCTAATATGAACCTAATGCTATTGGCCAACCCACTGTTGACAATACTCTAATATGAACCTAATGCTACTGGCCAACCTACTGTTGACAATGCTCTAATATGAACCTAATGCTATTAGGCAACCCACTGTTGACAATGCTCTAATATGAACCTAATGCTACTGATCAACCCACTGTTGACAATGCTCTAATATGAACCCAATGCTATTGGCCAACCTACTGTTGACAATACTCTAATATGAACCTAATGCTATTGGGCAACCTACTGTTGACAATGCTCTAATATGAACCTAATGCAATACTGGCCAACCCACTGTTGACATAGCTCTAATATGAACAGAGTGCTACTGATCTAATATCAACCTACTATTATCTAATGCTGCTGATCTAACATCAACCTACTGCTTGCAATAATCTAATATTAACCTAGAGGTAACAATTACCACACATTTATCTGTTGTTAACTATTAACCGCCGGTCTCTCTGGCTGTGGGGTTACAACACTTTCTCTCTGTAATCCCGTTTATCACGCAGAGTCTCGCAGCGGAGCGAGAACTGAGGTGGTTCGACCCCCGCTCGTGACTTGCGGATACTGAGCCGGCCGCTCAGAAAGCAATGGCAAACTACTGAGCGTAATCTTGCCAAGAGATCAACAGACAGCTGAAAGATGCTGCTGTTGACAGCTAAGTCCTGTAAAAGGATACGCAAAACATTTTAACTATTAACCAATTGTTCAAAATGCTATACTATTACACAACTGTTCACAATGCCCTAATGTTAACCCACATGCTATTTTCAACCATATTCACCCTAGGGAATAATCGTTTCATTGTAACTGATTAGTCTATACACATATAGGGATTGCAGTATATATACACCCAGCATGCTTAATATAATCTCCTGATACACATTTAGTACTTGACCTTTCACCCACAATATGATGGTTAACCAACACCTACATTTGGTTTCAACTCAACTGGTTATTCCACACTTAGGCAACAACTTAATGTACAGTGACTGAATCACCATCAGTTTAATGGATTAGAAAACAAGGTGTCAATGTACAACAAAACATCATTATAGGATGCTAAATGTTTTCCCATGACAGAAACTGCCATTGAGGTTTGAAATGTTAGACCTTCACAAACTCTAGATTAGGTTATATGAGGTACAATAGCTCCCTTCATCGCTGCTTTTTTGCCATTTCCAGAAAATATTCCGATACCCATTTTTGTAAGACTAGGTCGACCCCTGAGAAAAAGAAAATTGCGGCAAATCTCTGAGCCATGTAATACTGAAGGTATTTTTGCTTAGCATGTAGTCCCTTTGTGTCATGCAAAAGTGTAGTGTTGTTTAAAATGCATTCTCTTTGTAAAATGTCAGTTAAAGATCCTGTTTCAAGCTATGTAGTATATTGGGATATATATACCAGGATATTTTCATACATCAGCGCTTCATAGAAGATATGATCAGTATCATGTCAGCCTCCTTAAACTTCCAAGGAAAAGTCTTGACACCCAATTTATGAAGCTGCCCAGGAAATATTATTGAACTCAAGGCCATGTGCTCTTTCTGAAGGATGTGACTGGGTCAGTCCAGGATCCTTGTACACACTCGGAAGGAAGTTGAACTCAAGGCCATGTGCTCTATCTGAAGGATGTGACTGGGTCAGTCCAGGATCCTTGTACACACTCGGAAGGAGGTTGAACTCAAGGCCATGTGCTCTATCTGAAGGATGTGACTGGGTCAGTCCAGGATCCTTGTACACACTTGGAAGGAGGTTGAACTCAAGGCCATGTGCTCTATCTGAAGGATGTGACTGGGTCAGTCCAGGATCCTTGTACACACTCGGAAGGAGGTTGAACTCAAGGCCATGTGCTCTATCTGAAGGATGTGGCTGGGTCAGTCCAGGATCCTTGTACACACTCGGAAGGAGGTTGAACTCAAGGTCATGTACTCTATCTGAAGGATGTGACTTGGTCAGCCCAGGATCCTTGTACACACTCGGAAGGAAGTTGAACTCAAGGCCATGTGCTCTATCTGAAGGATGTGGCTGGGTCAGTCCAGGATCCTTGTACACACTCGGAAGGAGGTTGAACTCAAGGTCATGTACTCTATCTGAAGGATGTGGCTGGGTCAGTCCAGGATCCTTGTACACACTCGGAAGGAGGTTGAACTCAAGGTCATGTACTCTATCTGAAGGATGTGACTGGGTCAGTCCAGGATCCTTGTACACACTCGGAAGGAGGTTGAACTGAAGGCCATGTGCTCTATCTGAAGGATGTGACTGGGTCAGTCCAGGATCCTTGTACACACTCGGAAGGAGGTTGAACTCAAGGCCATGTGCTCTATCTGAAGGATGTGACTGGGTCAGTCCAGGATCCTTGTACATACCATTAGGCACTCTAGGCATATGATGCTAGACCCATATTTGTATAGACCAATCAGAAATCGATGTGATCATGCCTTGACTTCCCCAGGCATTTGCTGGTACCCATGTTAGACCATCTCAATCTGAGAGACCAGGTCAGTTTGGACAAATATACCCAAATACGAACTCGAATCAACGATCACTATGTCAGCAGGTAAAGTGACTAGCCACTTCACTAATCAGAGGGCAATATTGTTTCATGTGTGTTCTTTTGGCCATGTAACACGTTACTGTTTCATGTGTTCTCTCCGTGGCATGTGATTGGTTAATTTTAAATATGTTTTCACTTTGTGGCATTTGATTTTGCTACAGTTGTTTTCATTTTGTGGCATCCGATTGTACCATCATAATATCACTATGTGGCATTTGCTTTTACTACCACTGGAAGAAAAAGGTCTTAAACATTTATCACATACAGGAAATACTGCTCAAATTGTCTCATGTAATGGGACAGCTGCACTTTATCCTTCAACAGAGACCACCATGGCAACACCATATACTACAAAGGAAGCTGTCCTAGACTCACCAGCTTAGATTTGATCATTGGGAACAGACAGACAAGGAATGTATGGAGGAGAAAATTGATGTTTAATTTATGTTCACTTTGTGGTATGTGAATGGGTAATATTGCTTCATATTTTCTTTGTGGCATGTGACTGGGCAGTATGGTTTAATATTGTCTCTTTGTGGCATGTGATTAGGTAATATTGTTTAATATTTTATCTTTGTGGCATGTGAGTAGGTATTATTGTTTAATATTTTATCTTTGTGGCATATGACTGGGTACTATTGCTTAATACTTTCTCTCTGTGGCTTGTAATTAGGTAGTATTGTTTAATATTTTCTCTTTGCAGCAAGTGATTTATTCTTTTGTTTTAAATAACCTTAAATATGGATTGCATATGTTTTTACTTTGTGGTATTTGATTTTAATACCATTTGTTTCACTTTGTGGCATTTGATTTTACAACCATTTTACAGATAATTTTAAATGATATAAAATGTGGATTGCAAAACTGTATGCACATAAACAATATACGAACAACATATGATATGTTATTCATTCATGAAGATAGTGTTATTACTTAAACACAAAACAAGAAGGTAAATTAATACTTATCTTCATAGTAAGCAACAAAAGAAAAGATAACGAAGACAAATACATTTTAAAAGAAATTGTGGATTAAGCTAGACGAACTGTCTGAAATGTTATTCATTCTTGAGGATAGTGTTATTACTTAAACATAAACAAACATCAAGATACATAACTGTCATACTTATCTGTAATAAGTAAAAAAAGGAAAAGCAGACAACTAAGAAATACATAAGAAAAGAAACTGATTTGGCTATACAAACTGTCTGTAGTTTCCCATGCAATGTTCTGGAAACAATCTATAAAGCTCTGAGTTATATTTATAAATAAAAGATGTGCTGAGATGTTCAAGTTTGGTGAACAAATTATGGACGTCTGAATTCACATTGGGCAAGTGACAAAATCTGGCGGAGATCAGCATGGCTGACTGGAGAAGAACCCTTGCTCTTAAACTTCCAGTGTGCTGATGCCGAGGTAGCTGGTTCAACCCTTACACCTGTCAGGTGGACTAAAATGTAGACTTCTCATCCTTGACTTGGGGATGTAAATTACAAGTACCTCAGAAATCTGAGTGGGTTCACCTAATCGCGAGGGACACTAGTAATAAGGAAAGCTAATCCACACACAAAAATCAGTCCAGTGCACTAGAAGAAGTAGCAAATGTATGCAATATGCTTTAGTTTTAAAAAAAGCGAACGAAAAATAAAAATAATGTGGTCCGACTTTCAAATACTAATTTGTAGAAACGGTAAGAGTTGACCAGCATGAAGATGGACACAGGCAACAGAAGACATCTTCAGCATGAAAGTGTACAAGACAGGGGACCAGGCAAAAGATGGAGAATTTTTTTCAGGTGGCTGTAATGAGAGTTAACGTTCTAAAAAGAACATGCTATATGATGATGATGAGAGACAGTATGTTCTCTTGAGTTTTCTACTCTAAACGCTGAAATGTATATCATCTGACAGCAGATAAACTGGAATTTAACAAAAGCACTTTCAAACATCAAAAAACAATAATAATTATAATCAAGTTAAACATCTCCACGACAAATAAGAGCACACTTATCTACAGCTTGAATGTTGTTGTCATTCTGCTTCATGAGGCCCTGATCCGCCATTCAAGTCAGAGTGTAACTAAGCCAAATAAAACAAAACTGTGCCACACTATTTCTCTCCAGACCCTAAGTTAGCAGACGGGATACACACAATGACAATCTGATGTTTTTCATCAAATCGATAGAACTGGAAATTAACAGAAATCACCAGGTTGTCTGATATTTTATATACAAATACAAACATACATACACAAACATAGAGCATTTATTTTTTTGTAATGTTCACCTCTGATAACTGTTTCTTGTATGATATTCACACATATTGTTTGATCAATGCTTCATAACTGTTCAAATACCATCGTATTTCTATCTAGAACACAATCACAAATGCCAGAATGAATGTTGTGGCTATACAGCCTCCGTTTAAAAAAATGTTTCGTTCTTGTTCTGAGGAAAAAACAACACACATGATTCCTCTCATGGACACTTAGATTTTTCAGCTAAGTTCCATGTCTTAGTATTTATTTTTTTTTTTAAATACATGCAGTTGTATTAGTGTGCTTTGTTTTTTATGCTGAGGAAGGCTTTCTGGCTAGAACATCAATTGTGTCACTTTGTTTTTGTTGATGTATTCATTATATTTCTACAGCTTTACTGCAGTTCAACCCAGTTTAAATTACAACACAAGCATCAAAGTCAACTGATTATCCTCCATGCCATAAAGGTATCATGAGAACATCATGCTGGATCAACGTTTTCAGTCAACAAACAGCCGAAGATGACTGATATGTTCCGTTCCATACCAGAAGGATTAACTGTCTCTGGTAGCAAGTTAACAAGGCAGAGTTGATGACAGGAACAGCGCTACATGATAATCCCAATAATATAACAAAACCAGTGTTTCGGTTACCCAGCATACTAATCGCAGAAACAATACTGGAGCAAATAAAGAGTTTTGGCACTAGCTTCCTTAAAAGGAATCAATACCAATCCAATCTTAACAAGAAACCTATAGTATGGTAATGATGATGATTTATTTCTAGTGAATGATGATCGCATGATTACAAGGCAGGGTAGTTTTTCAAGATAATCCATTGGACGGATCACAAATTCAATAATGCAATATTTAATATACTTCCCATAAAAAATACTCCCTCTACATTGTATTCATGTAACGAACAAAAACGGATGATTATCAGGGTATTAATACTGCACTTTGCCAATGTCTTACCAGGGGACTTAAGGAGGCCAAGAATAGTTAAGACTGTAACCTACCAAGCATGCCATAAGAGGTGGCAGTGTTGGCGTGAGACGGCTGCCCCATCTTGCAGACAGCTGGCTGTACAATCTAACCTACCATGAACAAGTTTACAGAACAGTGTTGGCGTGAGACGGCTGCCCCATCTTGCAGACAGCTGGCTGTACAATCTAACCTACCATGAACAAGTTTACAGAACAGGACAGGAAAATATACAATCAAGGTGACAAGTGGTTCCTCTTCTAAAAGAAGTATGATGTGATGCAGAGTTTGGATTGCCGACTTTCTTCTTTTCACTTAGACACATGTCCAGAATTGGCACTAGGAATGTTAGAACTCACGAAAGACACACAAGTGGAGGGCGATTAGGACTGACATGAAAAATATGGGGGGAATACAGAATGAACTGTAGGAGATGGTAAAATTTAGAAGAGTTTGGCATACATTTATTGAGGGCCAGTGCACCACTAGGGGATACAAGGCAAAAGAAAACAGAGAAAATACTGTACTAAATTATCACGTTTCATTTGCAAAATATTATTCATATTGAAATGTAAAATGTAGTAAATAAAAACATTACTCTTAATTAGATACATGTTACTTAAAAAATAAACAAAAATATTCATGCTCTGTTTGTTTGCATTCAAATAAAGACATAATAAGGTTGTTCAAAAGAAGATACATGAAAGACAGATTCAATGATGCAGCACATTTAGATCAAACTAAATCACACATCATTACATGACATATCTATCAAATACATGTGTGTCCAACAAAACTGTTGACTGTATTTGGAGATTAAAGGCAAAAGCTCTGACTTAGAAAAAAAGACTAGAATAGGTAAGAAAAATTAAATGAGGATCTTACCAATAAGTGACATTAATAACGATATAGTGTCACCCGGCACAGTGACTTTGGAGATTTCTTAGACTTCAAGTCTATAAGCAGGCAGGCTGGTTTCAAGATCCTGAAGCTGAATGGTGCATCGGCTTACAGCTGGTTTCAGGTCCACCCGCAACTCCTGTAACTTTTCTGCATTTAAGCCCATCCAGTGACGAAGGGTCTCATTATCGTATGTTGGAATGATGGTGACTTCCAGGTCTTTCTGTTCCCAAGTTGCCTTTGCTTCCAGCAAATAATCCAGTACTTGAGGGTTTGGGGATAAGGCACTTATAACATAATATCGTGCACGAATTCGTTTGAAGAACTCTGCATCAGCATACAATGGATCTCCATGACAAGGAACATATGTCAGATCAACATAGAAAGGGCTCATTGGTGGAAGAGTTGGTATCTTAGCATTCACAGGTGAGGATCTGCTGGAACCTGTTGACGATCTTTTTGTAGCCATGGCAGAACCTGGACGAGTTCCAGACCTGCTGATAGTGGGTGCAGTCTTTGCTCGTTTTTTCCCATCAGTTTTGGCTGCTGCTGATGACTTTTCTGAGCTACTTGGAGAAGTTCTGAGAGGTGGTGAGGGTAGCCCCATTGGATGGCCCCACTGTGTCACAGCATCAAATGAAGAGCCAGATTTATCATCAGCTCCACCAAAGTAATCTCGATTCTGTACACTGTGTCCAACAGCTGTGTCTTCAACGCCAATAAATGGATTCAATGATGTATCTTCAACCAGCTTGTGACCTGCATTTTGTTCTGGTTCCTCTCCAGTATAATCCACGACTCCCTCTTGAGACTCATTCACATTGCCATTAAGCTTGGAAACTACAATCTCATCAATATTCTGATCATCATTTGGAGTACCACCATCAATAGAATCTCTGTCTTCAAAGTCTGGTTCAGAATCCTGATCAAAAGCTGCTGGTAGAGATGAGTTATTTGCATCTATACTTTGTTTGTCCTGGTCAGCTGCTTCATCAACATCCTCAAACTGCCCTTCAGCAGAAGCTATGTCACTGCTTAGTTCTTCCCCTTCTTCAAGATCTTGTTTAATTTCATCATCCTCATTCTCCTCCTCCTCATCATCATCATAAATACCCATTTCTCGAAGTGATTCTCTATCCAGAGATCCTTCCTTCTGAATATCATTGCCCCTGGTGACAATACCATCATCATCATGCTCCTCTTCATCAACTTCCTGAATGCCTCCCATATCTCGTCCATTGGAGGAGTTAATACCATACTGGATGTTCTGTTCTACAGGTGCATGACTAGGAGCTCTAAGATCCGGGCCGTCATTGGTGAAAGTAGGAGTCTCAAACTCAGATGGCATCTTACCTGAAGATGGGTAGAGATAATCTTGCTGTTCATCACGTGAAAGCTCTGGTGATAGAGGGATTTCCACAACTGGATCATCACAGTTCTCAACTTCATCATCTAATGTCTGCTTTTTATCAGCATGACTGAGTTCAAACACTCCCTGTGAATGTGACGCAGTTCTACTACTACAATCAGGCACACCTTCAGATCCTTGACTAGGTGATTCAACGACACTTGGTTCTGGCAAAGCTTGGGGTTTTTCTTGGTGTTCAAGTTCATATTTATCCCTTGTTTCATAATCATTTATCCGTTGTTCCTCTTCATAAATGCCTAAATCCTGAAGCTTTACTTTATCAACAGTAGACAGTACTGTGCCAGACACATCATCAATAATTTTTACCATTTCAATAGCCCCTACAGCATCACGAGCCTCAGAAATATCTGAAATCTTATGAGAATCTAAGTGATCTTGCTGAGAATAGTCTGCTGGCTCAGGTGTTGTCTGTATGTTAATCTGATCTAAATGATCAACAGTTAGAGCATCACCCTCTACTTGCCCAGCAGGAGAAGCATCAACATCATCTGTAGCCAGTTCTTTAGCACTTGCTGTAATTTTAATCTTAGACTTTACTGGAGACGACTCATGAGATGAGGAAGACTTAGTTGATGTGACAGACTTCAAAGGAAGAGAAACTTTACTCAGAGTGCCCGATCCTCTTAATGGACTTGGAATATTGATAGATCTTGTATCTTTTATAGTTTTGGCTTCCTTTTCACCTGATTTCAGATAAATTTCTTTTTCACCGAGTTTAGGTTTCTCACTGAATTTTGTGTTCTTCTTACTGCTTTCATCTTTGATAGATTTAAATGATTTTGATGTTGACAAAGGTTTGGCTTCAAGTTTGTCTGAAAGTCCCTTATCTTCCTTGTGAGGAGATTCTAGTTTGGTGGTATTTAAGTTCTTTCTAATTTCACTTTTGGAAGATAGTAGTCTCGTGGCAGGAGCTTTACTGCCAGTAGCTAATTTACCTGACCCTGCTGCGGCAGGTTTCTTGATGGACTGAGGCTTTGTCAGGTCCCTGGCTGTGCAAGTGGCATATTTTAAGAAGCCAAAAGCCTTCACCTTCTCAAACCCTTCAACAACCTTGTGCTGCGGAGCATTGCCTGGAAACAGAATCCTCACAATTTTGTCATCCAGGTTATAAGGCTTCCACACAAGCAGGGCACACACAGACAGCACGTTCTGCAATGGAAAAGCCCCACTTGTGCCTAAATTGCAGCTCTCCTTGCCTAACAGTTGGTAGAACTCTTTAAACTCTTTGCTATCGCTGAGTGGATTTAAAATGTACATGTCAAGAGAGCCGTGCCCAAGTTTATGATACAGATTAATTGGTTCACAGCTGGCAGTTGTAGCATTATGAGAACACGGATGTGGACAGATACCCAAATGTCTTGCCATCTGTGTTATCTTATTGGCCTCTTCAGAAAGGTTTATGAGCAGACTAACCATTTTGCTGGAATCAACATCTGCATCTTCTTCTGTCTGAAGGGCACCTATCTTTTCAAGAACATTAAAGTACAAATATCCAATCTGAGGATGAACATTATCTAAGCTTTTCCTCTGCAAAATGGTTTTCAGACTGAAAATATTATCTGTTCCTAAATGTGTCATTAGTAAAGCATCAACTCTGTCTAAATGCCTAGCAAAATCCCAAAAACAAGCTCGTCTGTTGTACCCACCATTGACAAGCAAGTTAAAACCATTGATCCCAAAAAGAGCAGAGTCCCCCTGACAACCTGGGAAGATATACAGAGTTGGGCGAGTAAAGCTAATGTTCCCAAACTGTTCTGAAGCTTGAAGTAGACTAGTAATGGGAACAACTTTGACTAAACTTTCTATGTAAGCTACAAACTGCTGGACACCTAGGACGCTGTCGAGCTGCTGTGAAGGGTTCACCTGCACGTTCACACTGTTGCTCAAGTCAGCTCTGTTGATGTTTGTCTCCCAAATTTTCTCGGCCAGTGTGTAGATAGTCAGCTTGGCTGCAGTGTTCTGCTTCAAGGCATTCTCCACATCAATGTTCTTGAAAATCTAACATGAAAATAATATTTCAGATATATGTTTCACAAATATGAGGCAACATAGAGAAAACCAAATTGTTATATATATATATATATATATATATATATATATATATATATATATATATAAAAAATCCGTTCATGGAAGGTGAACAAACGGATTAGGAAGTTCTTTGATGCCATGAAGATGTAGTTTCTGAGATGTATGTTGCAAATTGATGGGAAAGACCTTAGAATTGTAAAAAAAACATATACTGGAAACAAAAAGCTGCCATAAAGGTTGATAATGAAAACGAGAGGTATGAGACAGGGATGTGTAATGTCCCCAGATCATTTTTCCCTATACAGTGAAAATATTTTTAGAAATTTAAAAGATATGAGAGGAATCACCATTGGGGACATAACACCAATAACATTAGTTATGCAGATGATACAGTATTGATTGCAGACAATGAACAGGATCTGCAACATTTAGTAGATGCAGTTATTGTACACAGTAACAACTAGGGTTAGAATTAAATTATAAGCAGACAAAGATTAAGGTTGTCTCTAAGAAGAAAGAAATACCATAATGTAATATAATGATAAATGGGAATATTCTTAAACAAGTGAATCAGTACAACTATCTCAGAACATCATAACATCTGATGGGAGATGCCGTGAAGAGATTAGAACAAGAATCGCTAAGGCAAAGGTAGCCTTCTGCAAAATGGAAAACATACTGACTAATAAAAAGATGTGTAAGTCAGTATGGCCGAATGGATAAGAACGTGTGTTCTTAAACATCCAGTGTACTGATGCCGAGGGGACGTTAATTACAAGTACTTCTGAAGTCAGAGTGGGTTCGCCTGATGGCGAGGGACACTGTTAATAGGCAAAACTGATCCACATGCAAGTTCACCAATTCATTTCTTCTCCTAACATGTCCAAAACATTTTGACTGTCTATGTCTAATTTCTCTAATCAATTTACGATTTTCATTTGTCTCCTGTAGTACTTGGTCATTGGTTTTTCTGTCTGTCTTTAGTATTCTTTGCATTCTCCTCAGAAACCACATTTCTGCAGCTATCAGATATTAATTAATAATAGACACAACCTCATAAGATGGTTACTGGAAATGTTCCAGAAATTCCTGGGAACTGTCTGGGAAGACAAGGTGGGGAACTGGTCAGAAAAGGAGGGGAACTGGTCAACTCACCGCTCTCATTGGGAATCTGCTATGGTACTAACTTTACCTATTAAATAAAATAACATTTGAAACACAGTGTCGGGTGAAATCAGTGAATAAACATTGTAAGCAGAGTATTCAACAACACACAACAGCACAGCAACATTTATGAATGTTTAACAACCTGAGAAAAACTGCTAAAGGTGAATGTGTCGTCTTGTAGGACCCAAGCTCCAGAGCCTTGGAAAACATGTCCGGAGTAGATGATGTACTTTATTGATGCTGGTGAGGTTAGCAGTTTCTATGGAGATATTCAAACAATAAAAACTTCACCAAACAAGTGTATACAGAAGCAATAATCTGGAATAAACTAGTTAATTACTAGTCAGCGATTATTAATAAGTATTTCAGAGAGTTAAAAAAAGTTACATGCATGTCCATTACAGGATGTTGTGATCAACTCCAGCATGTATATAACCATATAATGTAACAGGCCAGATTTACATACAAGGATTCTTCTTAACAGATAAAGCCATATATTTTTTGAAGTTACAATTAGTTTGTTTGTCTCTATAGAAGTCACAATAATTATAACAATAGTACAGGCTTGGTGGAAACAATAACAAGCACAAAGTGTGCAATGTTAACTCTTTGAGTTTATACCTTATGTTCATTAGTGACTCCTACCTTATGTTCATTAGTGAATCCATGCATCACATACCTTACCTTTCATTCGTAACTCTCTCTGCCCAGGAAGTTGCCACTTTAACGTACTAAATGTCTGAGTCAGTAGGAGTTAACATAACTGTCAGAGACAGAAGAGCAAACTTGAAGGGAAAAGAACAAGGGGAAGACAAATAGATAAATAGCTGGAGGACTTATTCCCACATGGCATAATGGGGACAAGAGAACAAGATCAAAGACTTGTGATCATGTGACATGGCATAATGGGAACAAGATGGTTAGTTTAGTCGATGGATCAACATCACGGCACATGGGTGTAATCCATAAGTGCTCCGTTATACTCCTAACTCAAGCCTGAGTCCAGAAAATCTGAGCTCAGTGCATGAAATCCGTAGCACCGGCGAGGATCCTGAAATACTTTTAGCAGATTTTTAACTCAAAATTTTGCCCGGGCAGTGCTGTTAGGCTATTCTTTTTCGATTTCCAACTGCCAAGGGATTTTTTACATGCGGAACAACACACACGGGCGTCCGATCTCACTACCCAGAGACCAGGGGAAATTGTGTTACTAGAAGTCCACATGAAAAAGATCCCGGCCCTCACCGGGATCTCCAGCGCTCGAGGTGGACACCATACCTTGAGACCACTCAGCACCCCTAATGGGGACAAGAGCACAGGTCCAAGACTGGTGATCATGTGACATGGCATAATGGGGACAAGAGTACAGGTCCAAGACTGGTGATCATGTGACAGGGCATAATGGGGACAAGAGCACAGGTCCAAGACTGATGATCATGTGACATGGCATAATGGGTTCACGAGCACAGGTCCAAGACTGGTGATCGTGTGACAGGGCATAATGGGGACAAGAGCACAGGTCCAAGACTGGTGATCAAGTGACATGGCATAATGGGGACAAGAGCACAGGTCCATGACTGGTTATCATGTGACATGGCATTAATGGGGACAAGAGCACAGGTCCAAGACTGGCGATCAAGTGACATGGCATAATGGGGACAAGAGCACAGGTCCATGACTGGTGATCAAGTGACATGGCATTAATGAGGACAAGAGCACAGGTCCATGACTGGTGATCATGTGACATGGCATAATGGGGACAAGAACACAGGTCCAAGACTGGTGATCATGTGACATGGCATAATGGGGACAAGAGCACAGGTCCATGACTGGTGATCATGTGACATGGCATAACGGGGACAAGAGCACAGGTCCAAGACTGGTGATCATGTGACAGGGCATAATGGGGGACAAGAGCACAGGTCCAAGACTGGTGATCATGTGACAGGGCATAATGGGGACAAGAGCACAGGTCCAAGACTGGTGATCATGTGACATGGCATAAAGGGGACAAGAGCACAGGTCCAAGAGTGGTGATCATGTGACATGGCATAATGGGTTCAAGAGCACAGGTCCAAGACTGGTGATCATGTGACATGGCATAATGGGGACAAGAGCACAAGTCCAAGACTGGTGATCATGTGACATGGCATAATGGGGACAAGAGCACAGGTCCAAGACTGGTGATCATGTGACATGGCATAGTGGGGACAAGAGCACAGGTCCAAGACTGGTGATCATGTGACATGGCATAATGGGGACAAGAGCACAGGTCCAAGACTGGTGATCATGTGACATGGCAGACCATGATGGCTCAAGCCCTCTGGCATGGTACATGATGATGATCATAAGGGGATACAAGTCAAGGGGTTAATTAAAACAGATATCTTTTTTTTGTCCGCGCTCGCTCACTTTTGAACTCAAGCATAGTCCATACACACTATTTATAGTAGTGATGGACCGATTTGTGTGAGTGGATTAGCTTTCCCTATTAACGGTGTCCCTTGCCAACAGGCAAACCCACTCTAACTTCAGAGGAACTTGTAATTTACGTCCCCAAGTCAAGGACGACTGGTCAACATGTTTGTCCAGCTGTCTGGTGTAGACGCGGTTGTTGTACACAGTGAGCAGCTGGGGTTGGAATTAAATTGTAAGAAGACACAGATTATGGTCGTCACTAGGAAAAACGAAGTACTACAATGTAATATACAAGTAAATGGGAATATTCTTCAATAAGTGAATCGGTACAACTATCTCGGAACAGTCATAACATCTGATGGGAGATGCCTTGAAGAGGTTAGAACAAGAATCGCCATAGCGAAAGTAGCCTTTAGCAAGATGAAAAACATACTGAGCAATAAAAAGATGTCAATTGAAACGAGAAAAAGAGTGTTGATACATAGAGCCTGTTCTTTTGTATGGATGTGAAAATTGGACAATGTGCAGTCAAGCTGAAAAACATCTGATGGTTGCAGAAATGTGGTTTCTGAGGAAAATGCAAAGAATACCATGGACAGACAGAAAAACCAATGACCAAGTACTACAGGAGACAAATGAAAATCGTAAATTGATTCGAGAAATTAGACGTAGACAGTCAAAATATTTTGGACATGTTATGAGAAGAAATGGATTGGAGAACTTAGAGACAATTGGCAAGATCGAAGGGAACAGACCAAGAGGAAGACCGAGAGGAAAATACCTGGATGGCTTAGCCACATGGCATGGACGAGACAGGAACACTGAGCTGATCCACGACGCTGGTGATCAAGTGAAATGGCGAGTCATGACCGCCCACGCTTTCCGGCATGGCACATGATGGATTGATTGATTGTCTGGTGTAGGGGTTGAACCCCTAACCTCGGCATCAGCACACCTGATGTTTAATAACACGCGTTCTTACCCATTCGACCATGCTGACCTGCAAACAGCTGTCAGACAGTTAGTCCAGAAATAAAGTCTTTTATGGTTTGTGCAAAAATCACATAAACAAACACAAATGCATGATTCCAGGACTATTTGCCTTGATAAAGTGTTTCACGGTTTGTGCAGATGTCACATAAACAAACACATATGCATGATTCCAGGACTGTTTACCTTGATAAAGTGTCTCACTGTTTGTGCAGATGTCACATAAACAAACACAAATGTGTGATTCCATGACTGTTTACCTTGGTAAAGAGTTTCACAGTTTGTGCAAATGTCACATAAACAAATACACATGCGTGATTCCGGGACTGTTTTTTACCTTGATAAAGTGTTTCACGGTTTGTGCAAATGTCAGATAAACAAACACACATGCATGATTCCAGGACTATTTACCTTGATAAAGTGTTTCACGGTTTGTGCAAAAGGATTTACCAGAATCTCCAATGTCAAATTCTTAGTCCGATTCTGAATCACTCTCTCTCCTGTAAAAAGATTAAAAGAAAAATTGGAAGTATAGACAAAATGGGAGAGTGCTTAATAAAATAACAGCTATTTGTATAATAAAAAAAAAAAAAACTGCAACAAACTGTATGGAAGATATTGGATTGATGCTGCATGGGTCTTCATTTCAACCACAGACATACAAGTTATATTATACAGCATGAACAGAAATTTATATCTATATGGTAATAACTACTGAATCAATCAAGTCAACTGGGTTGAAGCCAGACAAGAGTGCTGTGCAGGGGGCCAAAGAAGAATAGTCTAGGAACATGGAACTGGTGTCGTTGACCGCCAGACACTGAGGGAGATACTGAGGTAGGGATCCGAGCATATTTGGACGTAATGGATTGATGCGCAGTGAGGATAATCTGATGACCAACCAACCAACCATTGTAGTAAAAACATGCTGTTGCAGATGCATTTTATTTATATTTTTCAACCAGCGGTGTGACAATAATTTTATATGTAATTTGATTACTAATCATTTCAGCTGTTATTTGTTGGATGTTCAACACATTTTCTTTGTTATATTTTAAATTAAAATCCAGATAACTTACATGACTTTTAATAATTATCTTTCATAGAGCACAAAGTTTGAGGCTTCCAGAGGCTTACGGTAGTTAACCAAGCTGAACATTTCTAAATAATACACCGAAACATTGAAAGTGATAGGGATATTATAAATAATATTTACTGCTTTAAAATCTGAGAAATGTTAACCTGATGCCTCTTTTACTATATATCATTTAATTAAAATTAGAAGAATGAGAATCTGAATTCAAAAGTTAATGTAAATTCATGAGCCATGGTGAATGAATTAATGAGCTGTGAGTGAATTTAGGAGGTTTGGATATGTATAATGTTGACACTCAGCACAATAAGTTGTACATTAATAAAGCTTTTCATGCAGCATAACCATTTCCATATACCAATGCCATATCTATGCTACATCATGCTTATACTGTATCATGAGTACACTACATTATGCTTATCATGCAGCAAAATGATTTCCAAACACCAGTGTCATTTGTATACTATGCCATGGTTTTTATGCAACACAGCTATTTCCACATACATGTGTCTTATGCATTCTATATACAGACCATCTTGTAAACACAACCATTTCCTTATACAAATACAAATGCCCTATCTATGTTACATCAAGACATCCAGACCATCATGCAGCAAAACTATTTCCTCATCCGTGTGTCAGATGTATGCTGCAAGACCATCATGCAACACAACTATTTCCTCATACGTGTGTCACATGTATGCTACAAGACCATCATGCAGCACAACTATTTCCCTATAAAAATACAAATGCCCTATCTATGTTACATCAAGACATCCAGACCATCATGCAACACAACTATTTCCTCATACGTGTGTCAGATGTATGCTACAAGACCATCATGCAACACAACTATTTCCTCATACGTGTGTCATATGTATGCTACAAGAACATCACGCAGCATAACCATTTCCTCATACGTGTGTCACATGTATGCTACAAGAACATCATGCAGCATAACCATTTCCTCATACGTGTGTCACATGTATGCAAGGGGACCATCATGCAGCACAACCATTTCCTCATACGTGTGTCACATGTATGCTAGTGGACCTTCATGCAGCACAACCATTTCCTCATACGTGTGTCACATGTATGCTACAAGACCATCATGCAGCACAACTATTTCCTCATACGTGTGTCACATGTATGCTACAAGACCATCATACAACACAACTATTTCCTCATACGTGTGTCACATGTATGCTACAAGACCTTCATGCAGCACAACCATTTCCTCATACGTGTGTCACATGTATGCTAGTGGACCATCATGCAGCACAACCATTTCCTCATATGTGTGTCACATGTATGCTAGTGGACCTTCATGCAGCACAACCATTTCCTCATACGTGTGTCACATGTATGCTACAAGACCATCATGCAGCACAACTATTTCCTCATACGTGTGTCACATGTATGCTACAAGACAATGCAGCACAACCATTTCCTCATACATGTGTCACATGTATGCTACAAGACCATCATGCAGCACAACCATTTCCTCATACATGTGTCACATGTATGCTACAAGACCATCATGCAGCACAACCATTTCCTCATACGTGTGTCACATGTATGCTACAAGACCATCATGCAGCACAACCATTTCCTCATACGTGTGTCACATGTATGCTACAAGACCATCATGCAGCACAACTATTTCCTCATACGTGTGTCACATGTATGCTAGTGGACCTTCATGCAGCACAACCATTTCCTCATACGTGTGTCACATGTATGCTACAAGACCATCATGCAGCACAACCATTTCCTCATACGTGTGTCACATGTATGCTACAAGACCATCATGCAGCACAACCATTTCCTCATACGTGTGTCACATGTATGCTACAAGACCATCATGCAGCACAACCATTTCCTCATACGTGTGTCACATGTATGCTACAAGACAATGCAGCACAACCATTTCCTCATACATGTGTCACATGTATGCTACAAGACCATCATGCAGCACAACCATTTCCTCATACATGTGTCACATGTATGCTACAAGACCATCATGCAGCACAACCATTTCCTCATACGTGTGTCACATGTATGCTACAAGAACATCATGCAGCATAACCATTTCCTCATACGTGTGTCACATGTATGCAAGGGGACCATCATGCAGCACAACTATTTCCTCATACGTGTGTCACATGTATGCTAGTGGACCTTCATGCAGCACAACCATTTCCTCATACGTGTGTCACATGTATGCTACAAGACCATCATGCAGCACAACCATTTCCTCATACGTGTGTCACATGTATGCTACAAGACCATCATGCAGCACAACCATTTCCTCATACGTGTGTCACATGTATGCTACAAGACCATCATGCAGCACAACCATTTCCTCATACGTGTGTCACATGTATGCTACAAGACCATCATGCAGCACAACTATTTCCTCATAAATGTGTCACATGTATGCTACAAGACCATCATGCAACACAACTATTTCCTCATACGTGTGTCACATGTATGCTAGTGGACCTTCATGCAGCACAACCATTTCCTCATACGTGTGTCACATGTATGCTACAAGACCATCATGCAGCACAACTATTTCCTCATACGTGTGTCACATGTATGCTACAAGACCATCATGCAGCACAACTATTTCCTCATACGTGTGTCACATGTATGCTACAAGACCATCATGCAGCACAACCATTTCCTCATACGTGTGTCACATGTATGCCAGTGGACCTTCATGCAGCACAACTATTTCCTCATACGTGTGTCACATGTATGCTAGTGGACCTTCATGCAGCACAACCATTTCCTCATACGTGTGTCACATGTATGCTACAAGACCATCATGCATCACAACCATTTCCTCATACGTGTGTCACATGTATGCTACAAGACCATCATGCAGCACAACCATTTCCTCATACGTGTGTCACATGTATGCTACAAGACCATCATGCAGCACAACCATTTCCTCATACGTGTGTCACATGTATGCTACACTGTGATTAACTCAGTCCTTACACGAGATGAACCAGCTGTCTAGTTTGTATGCCTGCTTACCAACGCGGTGGCCTGATTTTCAATCCTCACCAGAGGCAAGATAGAATGTTTCCCCACTTCCATAGCCAGCTGGAAAATAAATTGGGTACCACAGATTTTACTGGAAGGGAAAAGCAACAATGAAGATTGCTGGTGAACCTACCTCATGATGACACGACCTAGTATATATGAAGACCTAACACCTCACAT
Source organism: Cepaea hortensis (assembly GCA_963921405.1). Lineage (NCBI taxonomy): Eukaryota > Metazoa > Mollusca > Gastropoda > Stylommatophora > Helicidae > Cepaea > Cepaea hortensis. Next base: position 203,715,891 of record OY992877.1, read on the forward strand.
CGACACACAGAAAAACCAATGAACAAGTCCTTCAAGAAACAAATGAAGATCGTAAACTGATTAGAGGCATTAGACGTAGACAGTCAAAATTTTTTGGGCATGTTACGAGAAGAAATGAATGAGAAAACTTGGTGACAACTGGCAAGATCGAAGGGAAGAGACCAAGGGGAAGACCAAGTAGTAAATACCTGGATGGCTTGGCCATGTGGCATGCTTGAGACAAGAACACTGAGCTGATCCACGACTCTGGTGATTGAGTGAAATGGCGAGTCATGACGGCCCACGCTTATCGGCATGGCACATGATGGATGGATGGAACACCTCACATTCCACTGGCAGCGTCTACTCTTGGATAACATATCTTCAACTGTTCTCACTTTTGTAAAACTTAAACCAAAGCAATCCTGTCTTTCCTTTAGCTATCAAGACTTGGCTACAAAGCTAATTTTATTCTCAATACCTCTCAAACTGGATATAAATACATTCCCGGCAAGATTCCTATTATAAGTATAGTTGACATACAAAATTTCATGCAGGGTGTTAAAAATAAGATATATATTGTCAAGAAGCTAAATGATTGGCGTTAAATGGGCCTTGTTATCAGGTGGCACACTTGACAGACTCCATTTCACGGTAAAAGTAAAATAAGGTTACAGGCCGCAAGCATGGTGCTAGACCCATATTATTAAAGACCAACTGGGAATTGAGGGGTAATGTGATACATATCACACCAGCAGTCTTAACTCCCCAAGACATTTCCTGGTGCCAATTTCAGGCTGAGTTGATTAAAACATATCTGCCTCCATGCACATTTGAACCCTTGACCACAGGGCCTGCAGGCAAGCATCTAACCACTAAGCTAGGGTGGCTCACACTCTATTTCAAACTGGAGTAATAACATAGCTGAGGGTTGTCTGATGTTTGATACTGGAGAACATTATCAGGACACTTGTAAACAATCCCTATCTTACTCGGAGAATCTGGCCGCCTCTCAATACTTCAATGACAAGGCCAGGCAGACACATGATTAGACTCATTGGTACGATTAGTACTGGGACTCTTTGCTGGTTGATGAAGATGAGGATGAAGCACATATGGAAACGTCCCAAGCGCTGTGATGTGAGTTGTTGACTCAACTCCTCTCTACTATTTCACATATATGACACTAGGAACCTAACATACTACAGTATCTCCATATAAGGACTTCAGTCTCTCCATTTCACATTCAAACTAGCCACAGCTGGGAACAATGGACACCACAAAGTCTGGTGTCAGAATGGCTCCTTGAGGCGAGTCACCTTAATTCCCAAGTCATGCCACTACACTTCTAGCAAACTCCTAGTGGAATCCATGCATACTAAAAGTTGCCTAAGTAGCATTCTTTCAGGACAGGGGATGCTAAGTTACAATAATGCCAAGGGTTCTCTCAATTTCAACACACATAGCCCCTCTCAAATATTCATGCAAATCAAGCTCAAAAACCCAATTTAAAGCTGAGACATGCAGGTATGTTCGGAATTGTGAACATGAACTTCTAGCTAGCATGCTGCCTCACAAGCAGCAGAAAGTACACTGCAGTAAAGCACTCTAACAAAGCATGGGCTGATTAGGCCAAAAGTACACAAATGTTAACTTCAACAATAATCAAACAGGTGAAACAACAATTCTAAAAGATGAATATTACCTGGTTTGCCACTGGCTAAAGAAATAAAGTATAGGAAATGATTGTAAGCACACCCTACATACATACAACAAGAAATAATAGAAATTAAGAATACAAATGATAACAGTATTATGCAATAGTGGAGTATCATAGGCTATGAACTAACAAAATTACAGCACTACAAAACAGAAAACTTACAAAATGTGGCCGAATAAATGATGATATAAATTTGGCCTAATAAAAGTAGTACTAAGTGATGGATAAAGCACAGCTTCAGAAAGCTCACAGAATTTTCTGTTCGAATGATTTTGTTTTGGACATTATTGTTTTATAAATTACTAGGATACTCCTTGACAACCCCCCCCCCCTCCCCCCACCTTTTCGATACTGTTGGTTTTGATGCTGCTGCTGCCTTCACCGGTCGGTTCTAACAAGTTTTACTGCCATTTTCCTCATTACCAAGTGGTGATGATGGTATTGGTGGGGTTGGAGCTGACAGGTGAAAGGGTGGCAGAGGGAAAATAATGGTATACTACCGTCTTCTTGTCGTTTGTACTCGTTTTTCGTTACCCCCCATTTCAAATGTAAAAAGGTTGAAACAAATGTTGTAAAAATTTGCGCATATGTCACCTACACTTCCACATGCAACGCTCTGTAACAACACGAACAATACAAATGCAAATGTTTCTTAACACTCAATAAAAGTTAAAAAAAAAAAAAATAAAAATACTTGGCCTACTCGGGGTAACTCGAGTGATGGAATAAATCATTTTTCCAATCTGTCATATTGATTTCGGTCTCCTCAGCGAAGGGGTCGATGTCTACATGACTGGGACTCATCACACCACACACTGCGCTGGATCGCCTCGTTTCGGGTCGCCCCGATTCGGTTCGGTTCCCGCTGGTTCGGTTTGGTTCGCGGTGCCCCGGTTCGGTCCGGTTCGCGCCGGGCACGGGGTGGGGGACCTGGGTAGGGGATAGCCATGGACCGGAAGTGACAACCGGACGTAGTCACCCAAACCCAAGAAAATAACCGCCACAATTTAAAAAATAAAATCACCGTAGTTGCAGTTTCGTGACGTCACCCGTAGGTGCTAGACTCTTCGTATAGTAAAATATGACGTCACTACGAAGGTACTGCACCTAATTTTCGAAGTAGTTACCCTCTGACATACTACTCATGTGTTTATTATTAATGTCCATAGTATCCAATAATTTCCAAGAGGGAGAAGGAGGAGGAGGGAGGAGGAGGGAGAAGGAGGGAGAAGGAGAATGCAGGAGGAGGAGGGAGAGGGAGGAGGAGGGAGAAGGAGGAGGGAGGAGGAGGAGGGAGGAAGAGTAAGAAGGAGGAGGGGGAGAAGGAGGAGGAGGAAGAATGATGAGGAGGGAGGAGGAAGAATGATGAAGAGAGAGGAGGAGGGATGTGGAGGAAGGAGGAGGGAGGAGGTAGAGGGAGGAGGAGGGAGGAGGTAGGAGGAAGAGGGAGGAGGAAGAGGAAGAGATAGGCGGAGAGAGGAGGAGGGAGGAGGAGAAGTAGGGAGGAATAGGAGGGAGGAGGAGGGATTAGGAGGAGGGGGGAAAGAGGAGAAGGAGGAGGAGGGAGGAGGAGGAAGAGCGAGGAGGAGGAAGGAGGAGAGAGGAGGAGGAAGAGGGAGGAGGAGGGATGTGGAGGAAGGAGGAGGAGGAGGGAGGAGAGAGAAGGAGGAGGGAGGAGGTAGGAGGAAGAGGGAGGAGGAGGAAGGAGGAAGAGATAGGCGGAGAGAGGAGGAGGAGGGATGAGGAGAAGTAGGGAGGAATAGGAGGGAGGAGGAGGGATTAAGAGGAGGAGGGGGGAAAGAGGAGAAGAGGGAGGAGGAGGGAAGAGGAGGGAGGAGGAGGGAGGAGGAGGAGAGAGGAGGAGGAAGAGAGAGGAGGAGTTATTAGGAGGAGGGAGAACGACGATGGAGGAGGGAGGAGGAGGGAGAGGGAGGAGGGGGAGGAGGAGGGAGGAGGGAGAAGGAGGAGGAAGAGGAGGGAGAGGGAGGAGGGGGAGGGTAGGAGGAGGAGGAGGGGAGAGGAGGAGGAGGGATTAGTAGAGGGAGGAGGGTGGAGGAGAGAGGAGGAGGAGGAAGAGGGAGGAGGAGGATGGAGGAGGGAGAGGGAGGAGGGGAGGGGAAGCGGAAGAGGGTAGGAATTGGAAGAGGGGAGAGGAGGAGGGAGAAGGAGGGAGGAGGAGGAGGGAGGAGGGGAAGGAGGGAGGAGGAGGGGAGAGGAGGGAGGAGGCGGAGGGAGAGGGAGGAGGGAGGAGGAGGGAGAATGAGGAGGGGAGGAAGGAAAGGGAGGTGGAAGAGGATTAGGAGGGAGGAAGAGGAGGGAGGTGGAGGAAGGAGGTAGAGGGAGGAGAAGGAGGTAGAGGGAGGAGGAGGAGGAGGAAGGAAAGGGAGGAGGAAGAGGAGGAGAAGGGAGGAGGAGGAGGGTGGAGTGAGGAGGTAGAAGGAGGAGGAGGGAGGAGGTAGAGGAAGGAGGAGAAGGGAGGAGGAGGGAGTAGGATGGAGGAGGAAGAGGGAGGAGGAGGAGGAGGAGGAAGGAGGATGAGGGAGAAGGAGGCAGGAGGAGGATGAGGGAGAAGAAGGCAGGAGGAGGAGGGAGAGGGAGGAGGAGGGAAGAGGAAGGGAGAGGAAGAGGGAGAAGGAGGAGTAGGAGGGGGAGGAGGTAAAGGGAGGAGAAGAAGAGAGGAGGAGGGAGTTCGCCATTCCGAATTCATACTCGTCTATGTTCTGTGATTTCGGTCCTTCCATTGATTGTTCTTCCCTTCTACACGACTGTAGATAACTTCCTTACACATAAAAAGATGAATTGTTATTGACATTGCCGTGGCATGGAGGAATATCAGCAGCAGAGTTGATCCAGAAAACCAAAGACCGAGATCTATGGAGAGCCATGAATGCCTACGCCAGCCGGCACGGCACTTGATGATGATGATGATGATGATTGCCGTGTGACGATTCTGTGTAGTCACGTCATTTTCTTCGCTTTCCCTAGCGTTTTGGTTCGGGGATTCTTTCATCATCATCATCATATATTTACGTACGTATTTTGGGAGGGGGAGGAGGGAGGAGGAGGAAGAAGAAAAAAAAAATACGACAGTTGGCAGCGCTGGAATGAAAGGAAGACGTGTAGAAAATTTCATCTCAATCGGATGGACCGTTCGCGAACGTATAAAGGACATACATATATATTTACATACATACATCCTAATTTATATATTAAGATACAAGGACAAAACAACTTTACTGGTGTAATTTTCTAATGTTTTCTTTCTGATTTTTTAAAATCAATGTCCAGTTAAACTCTTCTGAATTATAATTAGTATATATAGTATATATATTAAATATTATATTCAAGTATTCATTTTTATATAAATGTATAAATAGACATTGTTTTTCAATAAATGTATAAATAGACATTGTTGTTCAATGTATGTTATATTATTGTATAGTATATGAATAATGGCCGGTCTCACTAGCAAAGGGGTTATTGACTTTCTCCGTAATCCCGAAAATCCATGTAGGGTAACGCAGCTGCGCGCGATTCGGTAGCGGATCACATCGCGTTGGTTACTTATGGGGGTATATGAGGCAGTCACTCAGAAAGCAATGGCAAACTACTAAGCATAATCTTGCCAAGAAATCAACAACAGCAGTAAAATGCTGGTGTTGACAACGATGTCCTGTAACTAGGATATGCAGAAAAAAAATATGAATAATGAAGTTCTGTCTCTAATATAGCTGTGAATGTGTATACTGATTATTATTTTCTATGACAAGCGTATAATTTTAATCTTATTTAGGTTTTAAAACTGCATATTTAACTTCTCATATTGTCTGTATAAGGATTTTAGTCCTACTTTTACATTGGTTAACTGTTCCCCGCATCTCTCTGGAGACATCTATACCTTCTCAAGTACTCCTGGACTGAAGTGACAGATGTTTGTTTGTGTGTTGTCCAGTAACATCACTGGCGTGTAACTTGTCCTTGACTGAATCATGTACATATGTCAAATTGTTTTGTTTTTTTAAACAAATCACAACAAACCAAATAGCCGAACAAATACTAAATTAGTTTTTTTTTTTTTTTTTTGCATATCCTTTACAGGACATCGCTGTCAACACCAGCATCTTTCAGCTGTATGTTGATTTCTTGGCAAGATTACAAAATTAGTATGGTGATAAAAAAGCAGCATTTATAAAGAGCAAAAGATGAATTAATAATACACAAGTAGATTTAAAGAAGTATTAGTATTGAAAACTAGTTAGACCACAAAGGTAAACATAAATAGAAATTGCTTGCAAATGGAGTTAGATCATAAACAAAAATAGGAACTGCCTGCAAACAAAGATTTTGCAGGCTCAGCAAATTGAGAAGAAAGGTGATTTAAACGAAGGAAACTGCTTCATGAAAAAAAAAAAAAAAGAATTCTGAGAACAAATACAAACTACTTAAAGCAACTAAACTATGAAATGGAATACATGTGTCCTGTATGTGATGACGCTAAATGAATTTAACAAGCATAATGTTGAATATATGAAAGACATGTGGTAGTATAGGCTGAATGTCCTAAAACAGTCCTAAGCACCAAATTCATGACTATGAAAATAAAGTTCATTCGTTCCTCTTCTAACCTAGCAAGGATGCAAGGTAATGACTAGCACCTTGCCGTCTTGACAGATAGTTTGTAAAATGGAGTTATACCGCTCCATATAACAAAGCCTGGGCTGAATTTAGAGACCATATGTTGCCCATGCAGCATGATCCCTCTCTCAACCTGTCTAGTGTACTCCAGAGGAAAGGTAACACCAATACGTCTGGAACAAGACAAGCTGCAGAAGCTGCTGGATCAGCAAAGCAATGCTCTAACTGTCCACCTGTCGGAGTCAACCAAGGCTTAGGGCCTGGTCTGCCCTGCCATGACATTTAGTCTTTAGGTTGCATTTCCTCGCACAAGGATAAGGCTTGTACCCTCCCAATTGCGCTCCTCCACCCAAAGCCGTTGGCACAATGTGGGGTGTCAGGTTTGGTAAGCGCCACCCAACAATCAGCGCTAACAGAAGCAGGTAGTACCATCTACTGTCTTATGGTAGCTCAGTCATATCTGACTAAGACCTGACACAAACTCAGGCAATAAGTCTAGAATATCTGGCATAACCAAACAGTTTTGTTCTGCTGTGCTGACAACCAGTGCATACATTAACAGGGTATTGAACTCTGGACAAATCTGCTAATGCTGTATTGTCAAGACTTCCTATCTTCTTTTGCCTTGTATCTTCCAATGGAGCGAGCATTGGCCCTAAACCAAGGCAAGCAAAGCCCTCCTATCCATTGCTGCATCCTGCAGATCCCTCCACGTCCTCCCCGTGTTATTCACCTCTGTCTCTATTTCTCTTCTCTAGGTGTTTTTAGGTCTCCTATTCCTTTTGCCCTGTGGGTTCCATAGAAAGAACTTTCCAGTTATACTATTAACAGGCTTTCTCAACATGCATCCCATCCAGCATCAGTATCTTTTCCATGCGTTTAATTTATTGGGGTTGTTTAGTTTGTTTCATATTGGTAATTCTGTCATACTTTTTTAGTCTTTCAATTCTGGGTAGGAACAAATGAATTAATTAATGTAGTTTATTAGTAACTGATTGTCATTCTTCATCCTAAAATGGGTAAAGGAAATGTGGCTAGTGTGATATTGACTGCAGTAGAGAAAACAAACAAGGAAACAGTTAAACAAATTACTTACAATTAGCATCTTTTACTCCTAAGGATGATCTGTTTGCAATCTGGGCCAGTTCCTCATTTATGTCAACACCTGTGTCTTCAACATTCCAAGAGCGAAATCCTGTAAACAAGCAACATACTGGTTACAAACTCTTCTATGCTTTAACATCAACTGGGAAAAACACTAACATTCAGTAGACATAAAGATCACAACTCCATTTACTGACTAACTGTTTATCTATGAAAGGGCTGACTAAAATGGGAAAAATAAGAGGTAATGGGAAAAATAAGAGGTAGTGGGGACACAGAGGTGTTTCCAAGGCACCATGGCTGACTTCTATACTGGCCAAGACTTACTGACGCATCCTCGCCGAGCGTCCTGGGCAACAAGTCCCTTCGGGGTCCTGGCTAAAGTCAGTAGGATCGTTAAGTCGAAGAGTTTCTGCCTGCTTGGCGAGGAACCACCAGTCTGCACACCAATAAGCCAGACATGGGACAACGGATACTCACGCAAACCTCAGGTCCTGTATGACATCACACTGATATTGGACAGCAGGATGTCTTCATCTGGCATACAGGACTTCACGCTGGAGTTCACAGCCAGTGAACACAAGCAAGCAAGCAAGCAAGAGGTAGTGAAGGACTGTAGGAATTGGATTAATATAGATGAGGTCTAGAGGTAGTGAAGGATTGTAGGACTTGACTTGAGATAGTTGAGGTCTAGAGGTAGTGAAGGATTGTAGGAATTGGATTAATATAGATGAGGTCTAGAGGTAGTGAAGGATTGTAGGACTTGACTTGAGATAGTTGAGGTCTAGAGGTAGCGAAGGAGTGTAGGACTCGACTTGAGATAGTTGAGGTCTAGAGGTAGCGAAGGACTCAGGACTTGGCATAAGTTAGATGAAGTCTAGAGCAGTGGTTCTCAACCGGTGGGGAATATTCCCCCCCCCCCCAGGGGGAATTTTGGGGTTCGGGGGGGGGGGGGGGGGAGGAGAATGAAGATTATTTCAAGATCGCGTTAATACAAGAACCGATTACTTGATCTTGTTTTTCCCTTCATATTTTACGGTTCTGTACAACGTCTCACCCTTCTAAAATTCATTTTATAAAGTAAGTAGACCCACAAATCACGTTTTATGTGGACGTCTAGACTTGTTTTAGTATGTGCTTCCATTATTATGTATACTGTGTAGGGGCGGGAGGGGGGGAACTTTTAGGTAGGAAATACGACGGGGGGGGGGGGGGGGGGGGGGGGAGAAATGATGTTCTGAAAATATAGTAAAGGGGGGGCAGGGCCAAATATTTAAGTAGGAAATACGAGGTAGCATAGAATAGAGGTAGCATAGAATAGAGGTAGCAAAGGACTCAGGACTTGGCTTGAGATTGATGAAGTCTAGAGGTAGTGAAGGATTGGAGGACTTGGCTTGAGATATATTAGATTTAAGCTTCATGGAGAACAAAAATGCATCTGGAGAAACAGAAGAAGCAATTCAGGCATATAACTTCAAAGTACCAAATGGGAAGATATTTAATTTCACAAACAACTGATAACATTAAACTGACATCAATGAATAATTGATGCTTTACAAATGAGTAGATATTTGTTAATACTGTAGGAAGCATATATATATATATATATATATATATATATATATATATATATATATATATATATATATATATATATATATATATATATATATATAAAACCTCTTTCCTTTCATTTAAAAAAAACCGAATTTGTATTTTTATATAATTTATTTCTTCTTGGCATTTGCTAATTACGGTTTTCAAGAAAATAGTAGCTAATGCAGCTATGATTATACTCTCATTTATGACACTGCAATGCAAATGATAAAACCAAAAGTCTGAGAATAGGTGAAGGTCAAAAGAATGAGAAGCAGAAAGCAACAAAAGTTATTCATGTGGCAGGATTTGTGAAACTCACAACAGGACTGTTTATAAAGACACGTGTGGACTACTTGACATCAAAGACTGCCACGTATGGTATTGTAGTGCCTAACTTTGAGGACAGATTCACCATGTATATTTTGTCATGTGGCTTTCACACCTGGTTTATCTCTTACAGATCTCATTATATGCTCGCTGTGCAAAGAAATTTTATCTGGCGACAGAATGTAGCCCTGCCTAATGTACATTATTATATATAGGTTCATTTTTGTTCCGTTGATAAAGACTTTAGTGGAAACGTTGGTCTCTATCCCATCTGTGGGTGTTAAGCTTCAGTCATATTTTGTGTTTTATTAGGAATCATAGCACAGCACCAAGGATCACAAAGCAGCAATGAGGATTATAATGTAGATGATAGAATGAAAGCAAGATTAAAGTCAGTGCATATTTAATTATTCTACATACTGGTAAGAGGGTTAGAAGCTGTTTAAAGTGTTATATCCTGAATCGGTGAAGTCTCATGATAATGTTCATGATTATGAATGTGTTCTTTGTCTTCCTATGCTTGGGGCAACACTGTTTTGAACTTTCAATGTTCAATAACCACAGCTTTAGCAAAAACGTTTCTTGCAAGTTTCAACAGCAAACAATCATCTTGAAGAAACAAAATATCAGCGTAAAATTATACAAAGTGCTACAATGACGTTAGGGAAACATTTTGAAGAGGAAAAAGACATCCCCCACCCCGACACACTTTCCACAGAAGGAGAGCGAGAGAGACTCGCATTAAGAGCGTATAGAGCAGTGGTTCTCAACCTTTTTTGGCCCGTTCCCCCCTTCACCATATTTTTAGAACGTCATTCCCCCCCTTCCTATCAAAAATTTGGCCCGTTCTCCCCCCCCCCTCACCGTATTTTCAGAACGTCATTCCCCCCTTTCATATTTCCTATCTAAAAATCCCCCCACCCCTATACAGTATACCTAAAAATGTAAGGTAAATTTAATAGCACATACTAAAACAAGTCTAGACATCCACATAAAACATGATTTGTGGGTCTACTGACTTTATAAAATGAATTTTAGAAGGATGAGAGGTACTTAAATGTAAAGTATGAAGGGAAAAACAATATCAAGTAATCGGTTCTTATATTAATGTGATCTTGAAATGGTCTTCATTCCCCCCCTGGAAACCCTAAAATTCCCCCCTGGTGGGGAATTCCCCACCGGTTGAGAACCACTGGTATAGAGTATAGGCTGACTATGTCTTCATTCATGTCTTCCACACCGTACGTTTGACCTCGTTTTCCTAACGTAGCCTTAATTCCAACAGCGAAGCAAGCCAGGTAGAGTACGGAAGGTGTTGGGGAGAGTAGACAAACGAGAGACAGAGAGAGGGGGAGAGAGAGAGAGACAGGTAGAATGTGGGGGGGGGGGGCTGTAACAGCAAAGCTCGACAGAAGGACATGTGATATCTTATTTGCTTTAAAGAAAATAACAGCATAAGATTACAACTGGGTCTGGGGTACGGTGTACGGTGTAGGGTGGATGCCCGTTCTCTCCGCCTACATCTGTCTTAAATCTGCAAGAGGAAGTCGTGTGAGGAAGTCTTGTCAGGAAGTAAGCAATGCTACTGGTGTTACTGCCAGCACTCTGCTTGCTTCTGTCTGTAGTTATCTTACGGACAGAGGCATGCAGACAGACAGAAAGACAGACTGACAGCGACAGATAGACAAACAAACAAACCGACCGACTGACCGATAAAACTGTCACTGTCATTTCAATCAACAATCAGGTGCGTCTCCACAATGAAGGTTGGCTGCAATGGATCTCCAACACTATCTCTCGCCCTGACTGTACGTTCTGTCAGGCTGATGTTCGTCCATCTCTTGATGTTATCTTCCCACTTGTATGGTTGTCTACCTCTTGCTCGCTAGTCCTCAACCTTGCCTTTCAGTGTGGTTATTATAAGAGTATCATGTCTTTTAACGTGGCCAAAATAGTTCACTTGTCTCCTCTTTATTTCTTTCATCAACTCTCTCTTCATTCCCAGTTTTTCTAGGACCTCTGCATTTGGTTGTTTTTGTTTCCATGAAATACGACATATTCGTCTGTATATCCACATCTCCAGGGGCCTCTATTCGACTTTCTAGTTGCTTGTTCAATGTCCAGGCTTCCGCGCCATACAGCAGCGTTCAATAAACGTAGCATCTGACAATTCTCGCTCCTCGCCGACCAATAGAATACTAAAATAAATAGGGTTTTAGAGCTTGATTTGCAAGAATATTTGGGAGGTGCTATATGTGTCAACTTGACAACCAATAAAGAATAATAAAATAAAAAGAATTATCGCCGAAGCAACGGAGTGCGTGCTTTGTGCTCGATACATTTGACAACAACCAGCGGAGAGAAAAATGAGGTAGAGAGGGACGGGGGGGGGTGGAGGAAGAAGGGGGGCAGGAGCCAGAAGGGGTAGGAGGAAAACGGATCGTTTGCTTCACAAGCTACCTGGTCCCACTCCCAAAGCCAAGTAAGGATCACTCCAGACTTAATGGATACCGAATCATAACCCCGCAAAACACCTTTGCAAAGTCATCGAAAAGATAGTAGTCCGCAGGCTCCAGCGACATTTGGAAAGTTGTAATCTGTTTCACAAAGGGCTCGGGAGTTACCGAAGAACACCTGGGCCAATGCAACTACTTTTGCATTTGATGTCTATGAAGACTTCCATGATAAACAAGAGACAGTGGTGGTAGCTCTTGACCTGGAGGGTGCGTATAACAGGCTAGGTATGATCGATTGAAATACACTCTGTTGGACATGGAGGTCTGCCCTTGCCATGTCAGATGGGTTGCGGCAGTCCTTTACGAGCGTAAGGTTGCACTGCGCATGGATTCCTGGACTTCTGATCCCTGTGCTATTACATTGGGTTGCCACAGAGATCTGCCATGTCCCCAGTGCTCTTTAATGTCTACACCAGCAAAGTCGCAGCTACTGAGACACCAGGTGTTGGTAGAATACTGACATTTGCAGATGATGTGCTGATGTACAGACAGGGCAGAGATAGGGAAAGTTTGACTGCGGATTTACAGGTGGCAGTAAACAGGGTGGCAGAGTGGTGCAGGGATGTTATAAACCCAGACAAGGCATCGGTTGTGTGGTACTCCCTAGATAACCGGATTGTGAAGGCAGATGTCCCGTGTATTATATTGAATGGATGTCCTCTTAGTTAGGGTTGCCAGATACGTGAGCACCAAAAGGAGGACATAATAAGACAAAAAAAGGGGACTAAGGAGGACATATTGACAGTTTCATTTGAATCGTTCCAGATTAAACCCACAATCAGTACAATTTTATTACAATAGCTACCATTAAGTGTATCTTACTATTATTGAATCGATCAAGAAACATTTTTGTTAAAAAATTAATATAAATTAAATGCAGGCCTTTTTCGAAATGCTAAAACATTATTTAAACAGCCGATTGTACAATCATTACCTTATAATCTTTATTAATTACGCAACATATTTCTAGGAGGGGCCAACTTTTCGTAGAAGTTCCTCTTTAGCAATCACATATGCATAAAACTGTTCACATGTAAGATTCTTCAAATTGTACTATGTGAGAATGATGCCCATTTTGACCATAGAGACTACAGCATAGAGCTACATTGTTAGTGTTGCCGAATAGAGCAAGTTAGATTCAAATTATACAAATAATTGGTGTTTCACATTTGGTGTAAATAGGAACATTAAATAAATATTATTAAGCAATGGGTTTTAACAAAGAAGTAAAAGTAAATATCAAAAAGAGTAATGAGCCGGATACAGGTAACAGTTAAAATTACTATAATCAACTAGTTCGCAGAAATGCATAGACTTTGTAAATTTTAACAATGTAAACATACGGCAGAGTGTAGATACAGTGTATGTTTAACAACAATACATACACAATTATAACATAAAATATATGCAAAGCCGGACATTTTAAAGATTTTCAGTTTTGCCTACGGGACGGAGATTAGGCTAAAAAGGAGGACATGACCTTTTCTTCCGGACGTCTAGCAACCCTACTCTTAGTTTAAAAAAAAAATGTTTTGCATATCCTTTACAGGACATCGCTGTCAACAACGGCATCTTTCAGCTGATTGTTGATTTCTTGGCAAGATTACGCTCAGTAGTTTGCCATTGCTTTCTGAGCGACTGGCTCCATACTCTCATAAGTCACTGGCGCGACTCGAACCGCTTCCAATTCTCGTGCGCTCACGTCAACCACGAGAGTATTCGGGTTTACGGAGAAAGCTGCTAACTCCTCCACCAGGGAGACCGGCCTACTCTTAGTAGAGAGAGTACATTGAAGTACTTGGGTATCACCTTCGACAGGTGTATGTCTTTTAAAGATCGTGTGGAGGCTTTGGTGGTGGAGGCTGTTAAAGGATTTAATGCTTTGAGGGAGATGGCAGCAACCGGGGTAGAGCAGAGGATGCTTTACATGCTCTTTCAGCAGTTAATAATTTATGTCATTGAGTATGATTTGGGGCTCCTGACAATATCAAAGAGCCAGCTTGAAAGGTTGGAGCGCATACAAAATGCGGCCATGTGGGTGATTCTGGGGCGCACAAAATACACACCAATTATATGCTTAAAGTCGCTTAAAAGTCAACATGGTCGACTTCATTGCACCGGGTTTTATCCCATATGGCTCGGTCTCTTTCCGCAGCGCGGAAAGCATCACACAAAGAACGAACTCAATAGCTCTAGTGACGACCCACAGGAGTCTCCGAAAAATTTCACTCGTGAACCAAAGGACGCGGCCCGGAATCGAACCCACAACCTTCGGAGCCCGAGTCAAACGGCTTGACTACTTCGCCACGGAGACTCCCACCAATTATATGCACGAGGCATATCCTGGCGTTACCAACAATGGCGGATAGGCACAGGGTCCTTCAGGCCAAATGGTACCTGAGAGTTGCTGCAGATAGGATCACCACTTGCATGAAGCCATGAATATGGTCAAGGGTCATAGACTAGGAAGGGGCAGGTCCTGGATGGCACAGGCATAAATATCTATACGTCAGGTGTTTGATCTAGACACCATCAATCGTGAACAATAGTGGGTTGAAGTACTGGCAGACAAGACTGGCACAATGTAATAGTGACACTGGGTCGTGAGTGCAGAGAATGGGCAGCGGGCCGCACGGAGTTTGAGATACAACAACTGATCCACAGTAATACACATCAAGGTGACTTAGTGATCTACACCGACGGTGAGAAACAGACGGAGTGGTTGGGGTTTCATTGCGAAGGCTAATGGACGATTCTTGAGAAAGGAAATGAATGCATCACCAAAAAAAAACAAAAAACGAGAAGTAGACTGTGACCTTTACTAAAACACATTACAAGTAACAAAATGAAAGTTGCGACCAAAGCCGTCGTCAGCACAGAACAAACAAACAAACACAAACCGACACGAAAAACACTACGTGAAAATATTAAAGTTACTTATCTTATCTGTATCCTTGTTTGGCTGAATACGTCTTTGAGCAGCTATCAGTGGATGGAATTAACCGGATGTGTGGTTCAGGCGGTCACTGGACTTAAGGTCAATAACGCCAGAAGCCCAGTGATTGGCTTAGCCTCCAGGTGGGGAGACACCCGCTGGGGGGGGGGGGGTGTAATATGATGCGCCCAGATGAGCGAAAGAAAAATGGGTATTAGTAAAGCACTATAGCCGCAACTGTAGTGTGGGATACACTATGCAGTAAAATATATTTAGATAAATTAAGAAGATATGAGAGGAATCACCATTGGGGGATGTAACATCAATAACATTAGATATGCAGATGATACAGTATTGATTGCAGACAATGAGCAGGATCTGCAACATTTAGTAGATGGGGTTGTTGCACACAGTGAACAACTAGGGTTAGAATTAAATTGTAAGAAGACAGATTATGATCGTCACTAGAAAGAAGGAAATACCACAATATAATATACAAGTAGATGGGAATATTCTTAAACAAATGAATCGGTACAATTACAGAAAAGATCTCATGGGAGTAGCCTTGAAGAGATTAGAACAAGAATCGCCATGGCGAAGGTAGCCTTTTGCAACGAGAAAAAGAGTGTTCAGGTGCTACATAGAGCCTGCGCTTTTGTGTGGATGTGAATCGTGGACAATGAGTAGACAAGGTGAAAACATCTGATGGCTGTGGAAATGTGGTTTCTGCGGAAAATGTAAAGAAAACCATGGACAGCCAGAAACACCAATGACCAAGTCCTACAAGAAACAAATAAAAACCGTAAACTCATTAGAAAAATTAGACGTTGAGAGTCATAATTTTTTGGACACGTTAGGAAAAGAAATAAATTGGAGAACTTGGTGACAATTGGCAAGATTGAGGGGAAATTATAAACCTTAATGCAGACAAGTAAATACCTGGATGGCTTGACCACGTGGTACGGTCGAGACAAGAACCCACAGCTGATCCACAACTCTGGTGATCGAGTGAGATAGCGAAATATGACCGCCCACGCTTATCGGCATAGCACATGATGATGATGATGAGTGTAGATAATTGTAGTAACTGTAGTATAGATACTTTTAGTAACAGTAGTGCAGATAATTGCAGTAACTGTTAAAAATGTTAGTTACATATCCTTTACAGGATGTCGCAGTCAACACCAGCATATTTTGCTGTTGTGATCTCTTGGCAAAAATGTTCGGTAGACTGTCATTGCTTTCTGAATGACCGGCACCCATTCCATTTCGTAAAAAACCAACGCAAGGTGGTCTGCTGCCAAATCGCCCACAGCTGTGGCAGTAACTGTAGTGAAGATAATTGTAGTAATTGTGCTGAGTGGACGGGTGTGGCAAATGTCGAGAGCAAAAGGAGTTGAGTATATTATCAATGGAGTATCCAAATAGAGTGCAACACATCACAGTTAGCTTTGGCAATGACGTATATGTCCTGGCAATGTTTGACAGCTGTACTGTAAGTAACCAGCCATTCATTAATAAACTACCTCAGTGTGGCTAAACAACACATGATTTCATCCCTACAAACATTCCATCTGTCATGTCTTTGACTCCTGCCCTCCTCCTCCTCCCCCGGCCGCCTGGGTAATCAGAACACGCCATAGATACTCATTTAGGACACCTACTGATAGGCACGTTTTTGTGTGTGTGCGCACGTGTAGGTAAAGGTGCTCACCTTTTCAACCCGGCAGACGACCGGAGCAGGAAGATCTTTTATCAGTAGTAGTATCAAGGCAAGAACTATTAACGAAAACATTAAAGCCAACGTTAAGCTATGCATATGGCTTTCCCAAGTTTTTGAGGTAGCTAAACGAAGTCTTTCAGTTAGTTTATCTCGCTACATTCCCTACAATTATTTTATGACCTGTATGAGTGTGACGGAATTGGTGCGGGGGGGGGGGAAGAAAAATGTTGTCAGGATTGTTTTTTCGATCAGTGTCCCTATGGGGTCGATCAAGCTTTATCAGTTACTTCCGAATTTTCAGAACGTAATTGAAAATGCCTAGGAAAGGAGACGCGCATAGAAAGTGAACCGACCATTCCATCTTATTATTTCGTTGCCCGAATTATGTGAAAGCCCAATACTATACACTCTAGTAGCAACATCTGCTACTGGACTACCTTTGCACAATACAAATAAATACAAAGCAATACACATCTCATAATAAAGAAGAAGAAGAAGGAATTAAAGTAATAGTTGGAATTGGATGGGTTAATGCAACGTCTGTCTGAGACAGGATTAACGAAAGTACATCACGAATGGAGTAATCAATAAACATAATGGTGTGTGGTACAGAATGGGTGACACAATTACGCCGCACAAGCTGTCTGAACGCAACGGGTAAAAATCAAAACTCTTAATTATAATTATCAACGTGGGGTTGGGTGGGGCACTTGGTCACACCAATGACACGGATAACAACGGGGCGGGAATGCCAAAACCCACGTTTGCTACCAGTTGCTAGGTGAAACAATAATGTGCTGAGTAAGCAGACTGCCAGAAATACAAGATGCCGCAGGCAGGGTCACGAACCCAACACACATCTAATGCCAGCTTATGTTGTGATGTAGATTCTCGGCATTATCGCCAGCATGGATTTAAGGAAAACAAGCTCATATTGCCGTTCTCCGTGGCCAAAGGCTTGCGAACGCGGTTCGTGAGCCAGGTACCAGGCGTTCGAAGCTCAGCTGCGACCGATTTGTGCAGCAGACCGTGTCGCGTTGTGTTATAACGTGCTGGTATGGGAGCCGGTCGTTTAGAAAGCAATGGCAAACTACTGAATGTAACACTTGCCTAGTACATCAACAGCAGCTGAAAAAATGCTGGTGTTGACTGCAACGTCCCGTAAGGGATACGCAACAAATATTTTTTTTTAGGCAGATGCAACAGTAGTTACAGTTTCCAGTACAGTATATCCTTTACAGGACGTCGTAGATAACCCCGGCAGCTTTTGGCTGTTTGTGATTTCTTGGCAGGTTCAGTAGTTGGGCACTGCTTTCTGAACGACCGGCACTCATACCTTTGTAAGAAAACCAACGAAAGGCGGTCTGCTTCCTAATCGCCCACAGCTATATGCGGTATGCGGGATTACGAATTGCGTATTATTATTCCCACCCTTTTCCAAAACCCAGGACAAACATGTTAGTTAGTTAGTTAGTTAGTTAGTCGCAGTTCCAACTTCACAGCAACGGGTCATCCCCATTATGCTCCGTTCCTGTGCCAGTGAATATCACACAAAACGCTCCCCACCGCCCAATGTGAAAAGTGGAAAGGACAGGAGTCTCGACAAACAACAGCCCGCACAGATACACTGTGCATAATGCCGCCGCCAGAATGTCAACACACCAGTCCCCCACGAAACACCCTGTTCATCTCTGATGCAATCGGCAGTCATTTTCCTATCTGAATGTTTTCTAGATGTTCACCCACACAGTCCATGAAAATACAGTTCATCGCTGATGGCAGTGGCAGTCAACCAGAAGCCCAGCAGCCACGCATTTCTGCATAAGGCAAAAACCGGTCAACTCTGGGACATAGCCACCTGTCATCACTCCGAACATGCAGTCATGTTCCAAAAAACCTCAGGCAGATTCAAAAGCATTTCACACGAAACTCACAGCTAACACAATCCTCTTTTATCGACATGTTTCGACTATGCTGCATCGCGACGCAAATGCTTATTTTGTTTTATTGACAGTAATAATCATACGGTATAACAGATAGACCCTGCACCTGTTCAGTATATGATATCTCCTGCCAAGCTAAGTGATCGTCCAGATTTTCCCCAACTTAAATGCTGGCTTTTCGTGCTGTCTTTCGATCCCCCATCACTGAAATACTTTTGTTCTTTAGATGACACCTTTACCTCATGTTTTATGCCACTTGGTCAGGTCACTGAGGTGTTAATCTCTGCATTTCATTTGCGCTTTTCCAGTAAATAGTGATATGGAGGCAGCCACTGTGGCGTTCCGCTGGCTGGAGGATAAACTGCACATAAAATGTGACTAACGGACATGGCATTATGAGAAGTGAAAATAAGCATGATTCGTGCAGTGGCATGCTTCGATTTAACACCCAGAGTGGTACGGTCTGCACTGCTTGGTGGGGTATGGTGCATGGTAAGGCAGATGTGTCTTTTGGGATCATGTAAACAGTGTAAAAGAACAGATGAGTGTGTAGAACAGATAAATAGAGGAAAGAAGTAGAGAACAAACAAGACACTCATCATCACCACGCGTCCCGCCAAATAACATAGCCGTTAATGTTCCTCCACACACAAGAAAATATACAAATAGAAAGCTAAAGTGGTCACTCAGGGATTCGTACCTGCCGCCTAAAAATGGCGACAGTACCTAGCTGAAGGAACAAGTGTACTTCGACGCCCCTAAAAAAGGTGAATTCATTATTGTCTAGTATGTCAGCTAACCTCTACTTCATCCCTCAACTTCCACAAGTGCAAATCAATACCGGTCAATGTATCTGCCCAACTAAGTCAATCGTCTCTGGGGTTCCGCAACAAGTGATATTTCAAGCTGAGAGCGCGCGTATTCTAACTACACTTGAATATATACTACATTTAAAACTGGTCGGGAAAATCTTGGTAACACTGGAGAAACAAATGACCCTGACCACACCTGGGCAAATTTGGGCACGCAGGCCCGTCTTACATTCGGCCCTTCCAATCACTCATCTTTCTTTCATCAACAGTGCATAGGAAAAAACATTGTCACATGAATTTTGTAAACATAAATAATGCATATTACTATGTTATGAGACACATCCACCACCCACCCACACATCCCCCATTCACTCCAAATCCCCCACCAACCACACACATAATCCACACACACATACATGCCCCCACCCATCCACCACATCCTTACACCTACACATCTCCCCACCCACACACACCTCTCACCCACCACACATCCCATCCACCCACACCCCAGGCACATATACATTCCTCAACCCACACATCCCTCACCCACCTACACACATCCCCCACCCACTCACATATCCTCTACCCGTCCCATTACCCACCAACAATCACTCACCTACATATCCTCCTCCACTCACACACCTCCAACCACCCAGCCAAACACACAATCCTCGGCCACACATCCCCCCACGCACACACACATCTCCCCGTCAACTCACATATACCGCACCTACCCACACACAAATTCCGCACCCACACACATAATCTCTCATCTCTCCCAGCCCACTCACAGATCCCGAGCCTACCACTACAAACATCCCCCACCATCTCCTAACCTGCACACACTCACCCACCCACATATCCTCTACCCACCCACACGTCCTCTACCCACCCATCCCCCAACCAAACATCCCTTAACCACACACCCTTACTCATATACAATCACCCACCCACACATCCTCTATCCAACCACACATCCTCCACCCACACATCCTTTAACCACACACCCCTAACAATATACACACACCATATCCCCACCCACGCACAATCTCCCCACCCATACACACATCCCTCACACACATCCCCACCCACCAACACATCCCCCATTCACAAACACACACCTCCCATCCACACATCCCCAACCCATACACTCATCCCCTCACACATCCCTAGACACACGTACTTATCCATTAACCACTAATACCCACACATCCCTCATCCACTCATCAAAACATACATCTCCTATCTACCCACCCACACTCACACACCTCAACCACCCATCTAAACACACATCCTCCACCCTCACACACATCCTTCACCCACCCGCACACCCAACCACACCCAACCCACCCACACATCCTTTATCCACACCCAGCTCCCCTCCCACACAATACCACACCCACACAAATCCCAAAGACATCCCTCACGCACACACACATCTCCCCACAAATCTCCTACCCATCCACACACCCCCCAACTACAATCACCCTCACTACTCACACATACATCCTCCATCCAGCCACACACACCCCAACACAGCCAGACATATCCCCCACCCACCCACACATCCCCAAATCCATCACGCACCCTTCCCCCAACCCAAACACATCCCCCACACACATTCACCCAGAGAGAGAGAGAGAGAGAGAGAGAGAGAGAGAGAGAGAGAGAGAGAGAAATAGAGAGAGAGAGGGGGGGAGAGAGGGAGAGAGAGAGGGAGAGAGAGATGGATGTTCCGAAAGCAATTTTCGGGATACTGATATATTTCCTTGAAAACCTGGACGTCTGCCTCCCCTACAAAAAGACGGTGTGAAGAAGGTACACGACACGCTCTAACACTAAACCCCACGACTGACTGTCTGACCAGCTACACGGTGAGTACTCTCCGTGTCTCACGTATCCGCGTCATTAAATCATATCTTTCCTTTCTCTTACGCGAACGATGATGATTCAGCCTTCCAGGTTTGCAAAATACCTTTTTTCCTGTCTTTTTAGCTATAGGCGGCCTTGAGCGAGAAGTATAACGCCAGTTACACGCAATATCCTAAGCGAAAGGGTTAATAGATCACATTTTAGGCGATAACGACAAGGCATTATAAGGAATAGAGAACACAGAAAACAAGAAACTTCACAAGGAAAGAAGGCTGAGATTCTATTGTTGGGAAATCATGTTTAATATTTAACCGCTACTTCGCTAAAGACAATACATTTCATCTCTCCACTACAGATCATTTCAAATAAATGTGAAGATTTCCCTTTTCTCTGTTGTCCTTCTTAATCTCCGTTTCACCCTTACTCATTTTTCAATATGATAAAGGGATTCACAGTTTAGTTAAGGGTTGAACTACAAGCATTTATCCCTCGCCAACTCTGGTATACATTCGTGTAACCACAAAACTAACGTGCTATTTTTTCTTTCTTTTGCTTTTCTCTTTCAGTTTCCCTGAAACAAGTAGTGAATTCCCTTTTGCTACAGAACGGTAAATAAATTAAGCCGGGGAACAATAAATATGTAATCTCCCCCCCCCCCCCCTCCCCCAATGGTAAAATAGGCGACGGAACAATAAATACTGAATTCTTGGGGGTTTTTTCCCTCTCACTGCAAAGCGGTTAATAAAGTAGGCTGGCAGGCAATAAAGTAGGCTGGCAGGCAATAAAGTAGGCTGGCAGGCAATAAAGTAGGCTGGTGAACAATAAAGTCACCAGAAGCTCCATTCTGGATTCAACTAGATGAAGAAAAGTAAATAGTGTGGCCAGGTGTGCATCAACAAATGTTTTTCCTGTCTGTAACAAACAAATCAAGTGTCATTCCCCTATCTGTTTTAGGAACTAAAAATATAAGACACGGAAGAAGCTACAATTTACTACATCCGTTATGTTAGCAATTTTCGGAACTGTCTGTGAAGGAAAGACGACGAGGAAGGGAACTGATCACCCACACCTAATATGACATGGCCTAGAATATGTGAAGGCCTAATACTTCACACCTCAACTGTGGTATGTGTTATAGGAATACCTACACATGTATGTCAGCCAGCGTCTGTAGCAGATCACATGATACAATATTTTATTATTAACGACAGCGTCAGGGAAACGTGACGACTGGAGAGATCAGTGGGAGGAGAGACAAGAGACAGACAGAGAGAAAAGATGATGGATGGACTTGACAATGGCATGAAGGAATATCATCTTGTTGACTCGGTGCATCAGGGACCGAGATTTGTGGAGGGTCATGAACGCTTACGCCAGTTGGCAGGGCACACGCTCATGAGGCGAGTGGATGTACTTTAGAAAAATGGGTTTAAAAAAGGGGCGGAAAGAAAAAAAAAATGAGCATATGAACGAAGGTGCGAGAAGATACAGTAAAACGGTTTCATAGCAAAGTTAATACTATCAAACTATGAACAATCTTGTTATCAAAAGACGTTATTAAAATGTATATAATACACGATAAAAATAAACTTTCTTTGTGTGGAGTGGGAGAACAGAATACGCCGTTTGAGATCAAAGTCAGCGGCAGCGTGAACCCGGCTGTCTAGATGAGCTCTTGAGCAGAAAAATACTGGCCAGATACCCCCACCCTCACCCAATACAGGACATCGCTGTGAACACCAGCATCTTTCAGCTGATTTTTGATTTCTTGGCAAGATTACGCTCAGTAGTTTGCCAATGCTTTCTGGGCGACCGGCTCACATACCCCGTAAGTTACCGACGCGCAGAGAACCGCTACCGATTCTCGCGCACGTCACGTTACTCACGAGTATACGGAATTATAGAGAAAGTCGTGTAACCCCTTGACCAGGGAGACCGGCCCACGTACTGTTAACACTCTTCATTACCCAAACCCCGCATAGGCACTTATCCTCAAGACTCCATGATAGTGTATTGACGAAGAACACAACGAATGATAGTGCATTGACAAAAAACACAACGAATGCTAGTGAAATTATAAAAAACACAAAGAATGATACTTTATTTATGGAGAAAAAAAAAACACACACACACAAAGAATGAAGTGTATTGATGAAGAACACAAAGAATGATGCAAATCAAATAGACACT
Organism: Cepaea hortensis; assembly: GCA_963921405.1. Lineage (NCBI taxonomy): Eukaryota > Metazoa > Mollusca > Gastropoda > Stylommatophora > Helicidae > Cepaea > Cepaea hortensis. The sequence continues at coordinate 203,739,246 of OY992877.1, forward strand.
TTTTTTCAAAAAGGAGAGAGAGAGAGAGAGAGAGAGAGAGAGAGAGAGAGAGAGAGAGAGAGAGAGAGAGAGAGAGAGAGAGAGAGCATATATTTACTACAATACTTTTTTGTATTCTCAACATGAAAGACAGTAAGCTCTGAAGCTGTAAAATACACCTCAAAGCCAAAAAGACAGCCATTCCCACATAATAAAAATGCTACTAACTCACACTGTACAAAAGACAGGAAATATTTTACCTGCGTGTATCTGAGTATCTACTCTCTATTTCAAAGACTTCTGTACATAATCAGCCCAGACATATAGAGACCATATGGGCGCGTTATCTCTACTCTCAGAGTTCATGAAACAAATGCCACGTATAAAGCAGACCCAGATGAAATCCTGCGGTTTCAGATACTGCACAGTCATCATAAATAAAAAAAAATAAGTTCACAACAGCGGGTAGTGTACATCTACTAACTGTGAAACTCGGCAGCTCAATCCCCTGGTAAGCAGCTCAATGGCTTTCATGATGATTATACACGCGGATTTGATTGCACATGTGGCCAGTCCACAACAAAGAAACAGATGAGTAGCTTCTATATATATTCACGTAGTATTGTTGATGTTATTGTAGCATGTGTGGTTGTTGTTTTGTGTGCTGACGAAGGCTTTGACAGAAACTTCCATGTTATTTGTGATCGTGTTCTACTCAAGTTTGCTGTATACTGCTGGGGTGGGGGTGGGTGTGTATGTGTGTGTGTGTGTGTGTGTGAGAGAGAGAGAGAGAGAGAGAGAGAGAGAGAGAGAGAGAGAGAGAGAGAGAGAGAGAGAGAGAGAGAGATTTATTCACTGGCTGTGCTGCAGGACGTGAACAGTGTGTTTTACAAAATAAAGGGGGTAAAAGGTTAGCATATCCTCCGCTGATCCTAGAGTAGTGGATTGAATATCTTTTCTTAGACAGGGACACAGGTGCACATTGAGATCTTAAAATTCCGGGCCAGTTGGGAAAACACAGACGGCTCCTTGTGTGATCTATGGGAGGAGACTGGGGCATCTATGGAAGTTATTTGTATGCATTGAAAGTGATCCTTCATCAAATCCCCACAAATCAATAAAACCAGCTTTGATGAATGTATTACTCGTGCCAAAATAAAAGAAGAATATCATGGTAGAAAAGGAACTACTAAATGAATATATGTTCATAATCTCAAAAGCTGTTGGCAGAAAAACAGATAAACTACACATAAAATCGTCTTATAGTCCATGCCATGTGGCATTGGTGATCGTATCTGACACTGGCCTTCAGTTTCATGTAATGATGTCCCTCCATGCCACCAAGTCAAATTGTCCAGCAACTACGCTCTTAGTCTCATCCCCACCCCTTTTTTTCCCAAGCCTCTTTTTTTCCAACCACACCACCCCCTTCCCCCATTTTAGTTCCAAAAACCTTTCTTCTCTCTTCCCCCCCCCTCCTCCGTTGTTACGACATACTCCAGCTTTCCCCTTCTCATGACATGCCCAACGAATTTGAAAGGTCTTCTCATGTGAGTAACCAGTTCTCTTTGTGAGTTAACTTCTTTAAAGGTATCCTCACTGCTGTTTCTATTTGTCCAATGTTATCATGCTTGTTTAAAATCAAATCTTCCACATAATTCCTCACTTTGCTAGTTATCCATAATTCGCTTCTTTATTTAGTTCTTAAGAACCCTTTTCCTCACCGTGACTGACAAAGATAAATTGCAGCAAGGAGCCTTCACTAACAAAAGAAACTACCAAAGGAGACGGGCACAAAAGACAGCCGCCGACTAACCAACACCCCCCCCCCCCCACAGCTGACGTCACAGACACAAAAGCCGATACAACCAGTCCGAATCAGGACCAACTCGTAAGAGCCCACAAGACAAGAATTAGGGTGAATAAACCAACAAAAACCAAATAACCACAGCTGAAAGACGCAGGTTGAACGAGGCCGAATTTGGATTTTTTTTTTTATTAAAGCAAGCAAGCAAACATCTTGTGAAATGTTTCTTTTGTTTGGGCTAATCTACACTTAACTTCCTTAATAATAATACACCTTCCATCTGCTGTTATTAAAGTACCCAAATACTTAAATACATTGACTTGCTTCAGATGGGTGGTGGGATAGAAGTATCCCTTAAAAAACGAAGTTCCCTCCATCCACTTACCTACAGGACACCCATGGGCAAGATGGAGTACCTGTTAATCTCCTTCAGCAGGAGCTGGGGAGCAGCCAACAGATAGCTGTTGGCTGTGGTCTCACGTTTCACAACAGTAGGCAGAGGATCTCTTTACGAGACAATGGCTACAGTCACTGATCAGTATAGTTATTGCCATGAAGGAAAGCAATGGCAAACTACCTTTCTATCAGGTGGTGTGCACATCATGTCTGTTTACAATCCCAATATAAGCTATAATATTATCATAATTATCATTGTTCCCAATGAACTTCAAGTACTTATCAAATCTCAAGCTAAGTAACTACCTTTGACTTATTTCATGTGTGTACCTTAGTTAAGACAAGTCATAGCACATTAAACTCTTCTGCATTCTCGTTATGCTTCTCTCTCTCTGTAGTCTAATAATCTCAACATTAAGAATATACTAATAGTCATGCAGCGCACAGCATGCTACTGGCACTCATATTTCCCCATAAAAAATCAAATGTAAGATATAGTGGCAAAGCTGGCTATTGAAAAGTCTTGTTTGCTTGACTAATACAAAGTTGGCCATGAAAAGTCACGATTGTTGGACTACTAGTGCCAAAGTTGGCCAGGAAAAGTCATGTTTGTTGGACTACTATTGTAAACGTTGGCCAGGAAAAGTCATGTTTGCTGGACTACTAGTGCGAAAGTTGGCT